>CM052893.1:1608744-1623610 GCA_028534135.1 Potos flavus | reverse complement strand
TCACCTGGGAGCTTGTCGGAAATGTGGAATCTTCCCCCCGCCCATCCCAGACCAACTGAACGCGAGCCTGCCTTTCTTTCAGTAAGATCCCAGGTGACGGAACGCACCCCAAAGCCTTGGAAGCAAATGTCTAGAATTAAGGCATTTGCTTTCATCATCATCCTGGAGCCTCCACGTCAGTTTCTGCCCTGGGAAAAAAGTCTCTGAGTGGCGCCCTCCATGGACTGTCCCCCCCCCCCCCGCCCCGCTGCCCTCTCCACCCGCGCTGTTTATCCACAGAGGAATTGCAAAACGATAAATACTCCCCCAGGAATCACTCTCGCAGCCTGAAGGAGCGCAGCGTGGAGCAGACGTGGTGGCTAGCCTTTCTGCGGCGTGTGAGTGCCTGAGAAGGAAGAGCCAACCCTTCCTCCCTGCTTCTCGTTGGAGGCAAGGACTAACGCGAGCCCGAGAGGGCCGCGCATGAGCGCCGAGATCGCTCGGGAGAACCTCTGCGGACACCAGGACCACAGCCCAGTCTGAGAAGCTCGCACGTCCAGTAACAGTGGGCCAGAGGACCCGGACGCTCCGTCGCCTACGCGGGAGGCGTGGACGGAGCAGAGAGCATGGCAGGGACCTGGTTGGAGGGCTCGAAGCTAGAACCGGGGGGAGGCGACGAAGGAAGGGAGGTGCTCTCCTGCCCCGCCTGTGCCCAGCACCCCAGAAGCAGAACTAAATCCGCAGCAGCACGGAGGCGCCAACCAGAGCCCCGCAGGCCGCACAGGGGCTGGCCTGGCCTCCCATTTGACCGCGTCCTCTGAGGACACCTGCCTCAGACACGTTTCTGCAGAACTAAGAGCACCCAAAAGTCTCTCCTTGTTAGAAAGCCAAGGAAAACCAAAACCGGGTCCCTAAGGCGAAGCGAGTGCCCTCTCACGGATCCTGAGACGCGCTCGCCCAGGAAGCTCCCCCGTGCTCCTGACCTCCGGATCTCTCCCCACGATGCCCGAGTTCTGGATTCCTCTGCGGCCCCTCCCCCCCTAGTTTTCCACTCATGTCTCTTCTGTTCACCTTCCCTCTCTGAAACAGATTTTAAACGGGAAATGGTGTATTCATAGCAATCGATACCTGCTTTTCCACCAATTATCATTTATTTATATACGAACAGTAGCCCAGCTGGGAAGCACCAGTCTGCCCTTTCGCGGGGGCACATGAGCAAGCTCTCCCAGAAATCGGGAACCCACAGCAATGAGCTCCCAAATGCAGCCGGGGACTCTATCCCTCCTCCTCCACCGCCAAGGTGGACAGAGCCCCCTCCCCCAGAACCCACCACTCCGAGGGTCAGCCCCCGATGGGGACCAAGGCTATCCATTTTACTTCAGCCAGCTCCCATTTCCCACGCAGGCACTTGACTGCATTCCCCTGTAAATCAGACATGGAGAAGCGAAGCCATCCTCCAGAAGCAATGAGGGGACCCTCTGCGCCCCCGCCCCCTACACACATGCGGTCGTGCAAGAGCTCACCACCTCCGGAGGTAAGAGAAAGTTAACTTCCCGACAGACCCGTCCCTCCACCCGCCCGGCCGGCCGGGTCCTCAGACCTTTCACGCTCACAAGGGGGGCGGGGGGGTTAGCAACGTGCCCTGCCTCTGTCTGACAGCTGACACCTGGCCCCTGTCCGCTGAGGCCCGCGGCACTGGGCACAGGCCCACAGACGCGCGCTCAGCACGGAAACGCCCGCTCCCCGTCTCTGGCTCGCCGGCGGCCCCAGTGAGGTAACGGGCCGGCTCGCTGTGCGCCCTTCGGGGGAGCCGGGCTGGGGGCCGCGGGGCAGCTCCCGGCACCGTGCGGCTGCGTGTGCGCCCCGGGCGCGCCGCGCGCAGGCACCGGGCAACTCCGGGGGTCCCGGCGGAGGGCGGTCTCCGGCCGGCGCCCTCCCCCGCGGCGCGGGCCCTGCGGTCACTCACCGCCCGTGAGCTGCGCGGGGCCGAAGCACAGCGCCAGCTGGATCCACAGGACGGCGGCCAGCAGCCTGCGAGGGGGCGGCGGCGGCGGCTCCAGAAATCCGTCTCCCGGGCTCGGGTTCATTCCATGATGCATCTTTCGTCCCCGCACCGCATCCGGCTCGCAGGCGCCTGCAACCGAGAGCGGACGCGGCGGTGCCGGGGCCGCGGGGCCGCGCCTCCCCCGCCCCCTCCCTGCGGGAACCCCCAGCCCGACCCCCGTCCGGCGCGCGTAACCGGAGGCAGCAACGCGGGGCGCCGCGCGGGCGGACGGCGGGGGAGGGGCGGCCGGGCCGGGGGCGCGCGGGGCCCGCGGCCGCCAAGTCCGCAGCCTCCGCGCGTCTCCTGCTGGACCCGCACTTTTCCCCGGGCCTATGCGTGTCCCTCTCGGGCACCCCGCGGCGCGGCAGCGGGTCCCCGCGCGACCCTCCCCCCCGCTCCGGGTCCTGCCCCGGGGTCGCGGGGGGTCCCGGCGCCGCGGCCCCTCCCCGGCCCGCGGGCTCCCGCGCTTACCTGCGGGGCTCCTCCGGCAGCTTCCTTCCCGCCGCCGCCGCCTCCCCGCGCCGCTGCGACCCGCATCTGTGCGCGACCTCTGCCACCGCCGCCGCCGCCGCCGCGCGAGCCAGACGGAAGCCTCGGCGGCGCCCGCCCCCCGCCCGCGCCCCCCCTCCAGTTCCCGGGGCGCTCGGGCGCGGGGGGTGGGGACGCCGGCCCGGCCGCGCGCCCGCCACCTGAGCTCGCGAGCGCGGCGGCGCGGCCGGGGGCGGGGGCGCGCGGCCGGGGGCGGGGGCGCGCGGCCGGGGGCGGGGCCGCCGCAGCGCCGCGACCAATGGGAAGCCCGCGCGCCTGCACCTGCTGGCCCCGCGGCCTGAGCGGCCCCCGCGGACCGAGTCCGCCCGGAGACCGGAGCCCGCGTGCGCGGCGGGGCGGCCTCCCACCCCCGCGGAGGGGCCCGCGGCACGTCCGCCCTCGCTCCTTGCCAAGGCTCTGCGTGTCCCCTTGGGACCCGCGTGGCGACCGAAGCGGCGGAGATTCTCCCCCTCCCCGCGGCGGAGACTCTCCCCTCCCCTCCCCCTCCCTCCCGTTTGCCCTCCGGGATCCGCGGGGGCGCCGATCCGAGGCCCCTGCCCGGGTCTGCGCCGCCTGCGCGGGGGCGGCCGTCCCGCGGGGAAACGTGCGGGGGAGGATGCGGTCCGTGCAGCTGGAGAGCGCTGGGTACCCCGAGAAGGGAGGCCGGAGGGGTGGACCGCAACCCGAGGGGGTCGGGTGTTCCCAGTCCCGGGGGGGGGGGGTGCGCCTCGGCGGCTCTTGGAGCACAGCCCGGCAGCCGATTAGGGGTGGCCCACTCCCCCGACCCCTTTCTCCTCCGCCCGCTGCCCCCGCTGCCTCGCCAGAGGCTGGCCTCCCTCTAGTTGAGGGGTGAACTAAGGAGATGGTGCCGGCAGGCGGCAGTTCACGTCCAGGGGCACCCCGTTATCCCGCAGCCGTTTGTGCACTGAAACCATGTTTCTGATACCGCCAGCAAACCATCCCCTGAATCTATCGGGTTTCTCAAACTCCCGCGTACTGATGGTCCTTGGGAAATTATAGTTTATTGTGTCTTCTTTCACTGGGAGTAATTTTAACAAATTCTTTCCGGAAAGGTTAACTTTCAAGAGATAACTCCAGCTCGGCGTTTGTATTTATTTATTTGTTTAGGCTTTGTCAAATTGAGATGGCCGCTTCGCACACAGTAGGTTCGAGACTTTGGCACAAGTTCATTCCTGCTAACACGCTCGCACTCTGGGGGGGTCTGGAATCTGACTTGGGTACCCTCCCACGTTTCGGAGGTCCTATAACCGACTTCTGCCGTTTAAATACTTATTCCATTTTTTTTCTCAGTAAATTTTCTAGAACTTTTCTACCAGCCATCAAGTCAACAAAGCTGAGAAATATTTGACCGTGCACATGTTTTTACAGTAATAAGAGATCTATGTATGTATGTACTACTGAACTCTGTTCTTCAACCAGAGCACAACCTGTTTGTACAGAGACTATCAGGATTGAAAGGAACATGCACGTTTTTCTGGTCCAAACACGGGATCTGTGCTGGAGTCCTCTGACATTTCTAATAAGCGGTCACACAGCCTCATGGAATATTCCTCGAGGAAGCCTGGTACATTTGCCAACACCTCTCTTAGAAAAGCCTCCCAGCAAAGACGGTTTCTGACCAGCGCATGCCGAGACTGAGAAGTTATTCTGAATAATTTGCTTCTATTCGTGCAATGTGAGAATATAAACATTAGAGTGGCTGCCATGATACCCCAGTTGGTGAGTTTTCTACGGGACCTCGTGTTGGTCTGCTAAAACAGCCCTAACCACGTAGCCCTCGTGGGGGCATGCCCAAGACAGGCCTATCTTCTCAGTTTTGGAGGCTGGACGCTCAAGATCAAGATTTCGGCAGGTTTGCTTTCTCCTGAGGCCTGTGTCCCAGCATGAGGGGAGTGGCTTTGTGCCGGGGTCCCTGACTGACCGCCATGGAGCGACCCGACTTCAACACCGCGGTCCCTGGGCTGTTTTCCCTCACTTTTCCCTTCCATCCCCCAGCCTCTCCCTGCCCACCGACAAGTTAGTTTTCAAAACTTACTGAATCTCTTTGGGGGGGAAAAAAAAACTACGATTTCACTTTCAGCGGCCAACAGTATTTCATTCAGGTTGTGTTACTTGAGCACCAGCTGTGAATGGGATGCTGTACAAGGCACTGGGGAGGAGAGAGTGAACACAGAACACAAAACATCTGTGCCCTTCGAGAACTTACGTTCCAGTGAAGGAAGACACGCTAAGCCAACGAAGGAAAGCACTGGGTCTGTCAGGTGCTGTTAAGTGCTGGGCAGAATAATAAATATATAATATGATAGATATATAATAAATATAAGCCATGAATCGGGGAATGGGTGGAGGAGAGCTGGAGGTCAAGTCCAGGCTAAGTCAGCGTAACCAAGCGAATTAGACTGGTTACTCCCCTCTCTCGGCGTCTCTGCTCCACAGAGTCACTCAGGGACCCGGATGCCTTCTGCATCGTTGCTCTGCCCTCCCCTAAGATAATGCCTTCGTGCCTATAGCTGTAGCCAGGTCCCTGGCATGTCCAGGGTCCAGCCTGAGGGAAAGTGTCCAAGAAGGGAAGCCTAAGGCAAACATTTCCTTCCAGGCAAGTGAGGGGAAGTTATACCAGTCACTCGCGGGAACCTGCTCACGCAGCCGTACCCAGCTGCAAGGGAAGTTGGGAAGGTCGGTTTCATCGGTGCGGTCCCTTCCGACTCCCTCCTGCTCAGAGCCCCAGGGCTCAACCCTCACCACCAGACATCACCTCCACGAGACGGACCGCCAGTTTTCCAACACCCACCTTCCATCCCCCCACGACTGCACGTGGCGCAGACTGTGACAGGGGCTCGCCGGCCCACGCCTCCGACTAGATCGTGAGTTCTCAGTGCAAGAACTGCGCTCACCTGTTTGGCCCACCTGTGGCCGGGCACATAGCCGGGAACACAGTGGAGCAATCAGGACTTGTCTTTCTGAATTACTTAATTACTATTCGAAGGAAAAAGGACCATTCCACCAGCTGTCCCTGACACTGAAAACCAGAGGCTGGAGCCCACCGATCTGTCTTCTCTCTGGGTTTCCTGAATCCTGCCCCTCCAGGGAAAACATACCTCCAACCACAACCCACGAAAGAGCTCAGAACGTGCTAGAACATTAACCTAGCTCTGCGCGGAAGCCGTGCTTGAACGGAGACCTAGAATTTTCAAAGCATCTAATGAGCCCTCCGAGAGGAGAAGAGCTACAGCCTGGGGCGGGGAACAGGAGTGCGCCCGGTCATCTCCCGCTCCCTCGGCTGCAGTGCCAAGTGTCCTATCGGACAAAGCGTCTTTATTTCCCGTGTTCTGACGTGTTGACATGGGGCCTTGCTGACCGTGGAGAGACGGCCCCTCCCCAAGGTTAGTAAACCAGAGCCCACAAGCCCCACCACCACTTCTACGGGCTCCCACACTCTGGCCCACCCCCAGCTTCCCCTGCCTCCCGGCTACCTGGGGCTGCCCTGCATGTCCCTCGAGACCTCCGTGCCTCCTGTTTCTAGAGAACCACGAGGGGGACAAGCTTCTTCCTGCCTGACGGTCATTTCCTCATCTGTGCGTCCGACCACACCGCACAGCAACAAAGCCTGGGCGCCCTTAAAGTGTGTGTGCCCCTCGGAGGGCCTGGGAGCTACACGAAGAGGATCAGCCCCGGGAACCAGCTGGGGCGGGTCCCGGACCGGGTAAGTGGTCACGTTCACGGCAGGTATTCTGTGATGGTGGGAAATCGGGAACAGCCTGGTGCAGGAGAAGGCACTCGGGGGAGCCCGCAGCCCCCGTCTAAGCAGCGTCTCCCTAACGGACAAGCCAAGGCCACAGGAGTGGCTCGCTCTCTCCCGGCCGGCCCAGCGCAGTGATACGCGGCACGGGGACCGCGGAGGTAAAGTCGGGCTGCTCCGTGGCGGTCACTCAGGGACACAGGCACTAAGCCACTTTGCTGTCTGCAGCTCGTGGCTTTTGGGAGCCTCTGGTCTTTAGCTGCTTTGTAAGACTCAGCGGTGGCAGGACCCAACACAAGTGACACTCGGGTCGACGAAGGGCCGAATTCTCTGCTGCTTCGAGCTCCAAACAAGAGAAGGTTGTCAGGCAGGGCCACATGTGGGGTTGTCCCCAGGGACAGAGTCCCAGCAAGCGGGAGCTCCAGCGTGCGGCCAATGTAGGGCAGGTGGGACGCAGTTAGCTAGGTCCCATGGGCTCCCGGGGATCGGCTAATCTGAGTAATTTTGGAGGGCTCTGGGACCTAGGGGTTAGCCCTGGGGCAATGAGAGCGAGTGCCTAGCGCCCCAGAGTGTGGGTGCCCAGTGAGGGGAGTGGTTGGGGATGTGGATTAAATCCACTGCTCCGGAAGGACAACTGGCCTGCCTCAAGCCAGCATCCCAACCTGGGTCAGGAGAGCACCATCAAAACCTTGCTTACATCAGCCTGTAGGAAGGAGGGTGAGGCGTGCGTGGGCCATGCCTACAAGTGGCCCCCATCTACTGTGCTCCCATTCCCCTGGCCCAGGCCTCACGGGGTCCCACACAGATGCGGAGGGACCTGGGAGAGGCAGTCCTGGGGACAAGCTTCTGGAAGAGACGGAAAACCCAGATGTCCGCGGGCAACAAGCAGGCTCTGCCGAAAGCCTGTGAATTAATCTGAACTTGCATGTTTCTTTGCTTTCCCCCCTCCCCCACGCCTTCCTCATTTCGGGTTCACCTGCTCACCCGCAGGCTCCTTGGGGGCGGGGCCCATCGCGCTCTCTTGCTCTCGGTTCTTCCCCCAGCAAAGAATTCTGCATCCAATGGGCTTCTCACCCAAAGAAGCCCCGAGTCATTTCAATGTGCGAAGACACCTGCCACTTCAGAGCCCGGCGTCAATATCGGATACTTAGAACATTTCCGTGTTGAATTTAGATCACAGGGGTGGGGTCCGGGGTGGGGAACGGCAACAGCCGCAGAAATGGCCTCTGGGCATTTAGCCTTTCTATCTGATTCCGAGTTGGAGACATTTTCAGTAAGGTTAAGCTTTGACCTCTGCATAGCAACATCGGGGGCTTGGATTACATCAAACGAGTGCGGCTGAACGAGGTGGGTTCCCGACCTCACGCCCTGCACTCGAACCTTCCCTTCCCGCAGACGACCAGGGAGGGTAAGCCATGCTTTCAGAAAGACCTTCAGGGGTTAATTACATTAAAAGTGCAATTATCTTCCCGGGCTTTTTTTTTTTCATCTCGTCTATCACCTTGCCTTTTCTCCCGGTTTCTTTAAGACTCTTCCCGTTAAAGCCACTACGCAAGCCATCTGCTCATTCCGTCAGCCACTCATGTGGCAAATACGTGTTCCGTCCCGGTGTGGAAGATCCTCCGGGCCCTGGAGATCCAGGACGGGACCAACCAATGACGCTGGTCCTCCCGGAGCGCACATTCCACGGAGGGTCGCTGGCCTCCAGCCCAGAGGGATGTCCTTCACCTGGGACGTTCTCGATGTTTCAGGACCTTTCTTCCGGCAATAGCTGCCGTCCACCGGGTATCTCTAAGTTGACAGAGAGCAGGAACAAGGTCTTAATCTTCACGTCCGTCCTGATGCCAAGGGCAGGGGTAATAAACGATTATCGGCTGAATGAAGGGAGGAGCGTGTCTTTTCACAGAAACACAACCAGTGCGGCCAAAGAAACACAACCAGTCCAAAGGCACTGGACATGCTTCAGTGAGTGGCGGGGACATTCTCTCGGGGGACTTCCTGGCAGAGGACTTTGTAAATATTCACGGAGCCCCCACGTGTAGCCCTGCGGTGGGCCCGGTACCACTAAGGACAGGGGCGGGTGCGGTCACGGGGCTGCAAGAGTCCTCAGTGGGGGTGTCCGTGCGGTCGGGGAGGTCAGGGAAGGCTTCCCTGGGACCAAGACTTGAAGAAGGAGTCCCGATCTGTGTGGAGGGGAGCACAGTTACCGATGTTGCCCAGAATTGTGGCCGTGCAGAGACCCAGGCGGGTAGACCCAGGTGCCCCTGTCCATTTCCTGCAGACAGCAGCGTGCCGAGACCCTGCCCCAGCCCTCCGTGTGGGTGCAGGAGCTGGAACTGCGGGGGGCCGAGGGTGCCCACCCGGCCGGCAACTCCGGCAAAGGGCTCGCGTGCGCAGGCATTATGCTACTCACAGATGCAGCGGACCACCCGGGCCAGACCCCACGGCACAGCGATGCTGCCTCGCTCGGAGCTTTCTGAAAAACACATTTCCTCTGAAGTTAAAACCCCCAGGCTCAGTTGTAACCAACCAGGGGAGGGAAAGACAGAGTTTAAAAACTCCACGCTTTTGTTTTAAGTTTTAACAAAGCACGTTCTTTTCAGAAAATCTTCAACAAAACGTCTGTTCTATTGAGGATGGAAAAGTGACCCCAGGGGCGCCTGGGTGGCTCAGTGGGTTAAAGCCTCTGCTTTCGGCTCAGGTCATGATCTCAGGGTCCTGGGATCGAGCCCCACATCGGGCTCTCTGCTCAGCAGGGAGCCTGCTTCCCCCTCTCTCTCTGCCTGCCTCTTTGCCTACTTGTGATCTCTCTGTCAAATAAATAAAATCTTTTTTAAAAAAGTGACCCCATTTCGTTGTGATGCGCAACTCTTCCCCCCACGTTTCTACCGCAAAAACCTCTCCCGATGTTTGGCATTACAGATTCTTTGCAATAAGATTCCCAAAGTAAGTAGCTGTGCCGTTTTGTGTGTCTGGGTCACCATCGGCTCTGAAAGTACTATTTTGACTCCGTCCTTTCGTCACAAGAATCAGCTAATTACCGTGTCCTGCTTTTAATTGCACAAAGGTGACAAATGAGAAAACCATCAAAATCCTGAGCTGCCGCTCCACCACCGATGTCTAAAATCCTCTCTGCCCCCCTTGACCACGCTGGATTGATTCTGCAACTGCGGGTCGGGTCCTCGCTCCGCCGCCGCGGGGCGCCCCGTCTGCTCCCCATCTGTACCGGGGGGAGGCCAGCCAGCCCTGCGAGGCAGCCGCACGGGGTCCGCGGGGACCACGCTAACCGCTCGCCGGGATGCTTCCACACCCGGTCCACCTGCTTACGCGCGCGGAGCTCCCACGTGGTTCGCATCCTGGGTAAATGCTGGTCTCCATGGAAACCTGACTTCCATGGTGCCAGGCTGGTATCCCACGATTTTCTTTTTTTAAAGAACTATACAGGCTACAATTTTCATTCTTCCTAGGGCAGGAGCCTAAGGTTTCCGTGGGCTGCCCTGGGGGCTCACACAGGATTGTTTTGTCTTCACTGTCTGGTGGCTCCCGCATTGCTAACACGTCTGTGTCTCGTGTGCACGCGTGGGGAGTGGCTCCGCCCGGTATTTGCAGAGACTGTTACTCTGGGCGAGGTCAGGAAAACATGGGGCAGGCAGGAAAGACTGAATCGACTCCGAAGCTGCTTTTGGAAAATTCATAATTTACCCTCCCATCCAGCCATTGAGAAAACCACCTTGGACCCAAATATTATCTTCCTAGAAAAGGTGATCTCAAAGCAATCTAATAGAAATATACCACGATCTATATCATATATAGGGGCCGTTTTAAATTTACTAATAGCCACATTAAAACAAGCACTGTGTGAAATTAACTTTGATAATGTATTTTCTTTAGTCCATTTTTGTGTTGGAAATAGCATCTCGGGGCACCTGGGGGGCTGTGTGGGTGAAGCGTCTGCCTTCAACTCAGGTCATGATCCCGGGGTCCTGGGATCGAGCCCCTGGCCGGGCTCCCTGCTCAGCGGGGAGGCTGCTTCCCCCTCTCCGTCTGCCTGCTCATGCTTTCTCTCGCTCGCTCTCTCAAATAAATAAATAAAATCTTTAAAAAATAGGATCGAGTAACCGGTACACAGAAGTGTGGAGATATTTGGTATACCCTCTCACAGTCAGTTTTTGAACTGCAGTGTGCCTTCTAGAGCATTTGACAGTTGGGACCACCCACAAAGTGGCTCCGAGAGCCAGGAGCGGTGCCGAGAGAGAACTTGAAATGGCCAGAGCCAGCTTCCCAGGAAGGACGCAGAGCACACTCCCATTTCAGAGATTAATCTGAATTGTGAGGTCTGAGCACGTTTGCCATATTTTCCCAAACTCCGACAAATGAAAAAAAAGGGGCCTGGATCTTTATTTGGCAGAAGGCCCAAATTCTGGGGCCTCCAGTGAAATGCATTGGGGATTTTTCTGCCAAATAAAAAGAAGGTTGATTGTTTGCAGTATAGAGGGAATGCTTGGCAGCTTAGCATTGGGAAAACATCTCTTGCATTTGCCCTGAGGAGAAGCCTGGCGTCTCCCCAGGGCTTCCTCCAATGCCTGCCCCCCTCTGCTATGCTCCAAGCCCTCTAGCCTCCTCGGCAGCCCTCAGAGGAAACATTTGTCTTCCCGGCTCCGTCCAGTCCCTTCCAGGCATTCTGTTTGCTGTTCCCTGTACCTCGTCTCCAAGACTCCTGCTCCATGGATCTGGTCAGTGCCCCCCACTCGTGCCCAGGCTTCTCCGGGAGGAATCCACCCTCAGGTCCCGGTCCCTCGACCTCTGACCCGGCCCCTCCGGTCCCCCGGCCCCTGTCCGGGTTCACTTCCTTCTTGCTCCCCTGGATCACTGAACCGACCTCCTCGCTGGTCCCTCTCCAATCCCCCTTCTCCCCAGTTTGCCCTCCACACCGCCGCCAGGCTGAGTTGCAAAATACAGACCCACTCAGGTCACTTCTTTCGGGTTCCAGACACTTCTGGACCCCTCCCTGTTGTCTACACAGTGGATTTCCAGCCCTCTCTGTAAGTAGAACCCCAGTTCTCCTCCATGAGGTGTTCCTGAGAGCCCCGGGCTATAGAGCAGGGAAACGGGGACCTGCTCTGGGGGCAGAGGGGCAGGGGGTGGGGATAGAGGGGCAGAGGGGCGGGGACAGAGGCCTCTGGGCTGCCAAAGCCGTGCACCCGGCCTGGGACCCAGGGCGGCTGCCGCGATCTTGGAGCAGAGTGGGAGCTCACCTCCCGGCCAGGCATGGAAGGTCCCCGTGGACCCCGGGCCCGGCCACAGTCCTGGTGTGGGATCCCACAGAACCTGGGATCCCGGCTGCCCCCAGCTTTCGTGCCAACAGCGCCCTGCGTGAAACCCTCCTGACCAACAACTCAGACAAACTCATCTTCTGAACTGGGCCTCCCTCCTCTAGGGATCCTGTTAAGGTCACTAACCACTTGTCACATCTGTGCCCCAGATGCGTTTCTCCCAGCAATGTGGTGAGCAAGCAACCCAGATGATCTTCTAACCCTGTGCCACGATCAAGTTAAGACTGTGCCTTTGGGGAGCCTGGGGGGCTCAGTTGTTAAGCGTCTGCCTTCTGCTCAGGTCATGATCTCAGGGTCCTGGGATCGAGCCCCGCATCGGGCTCCCTGCTCAGTGGGGATCCTGCTTCTCCCTCTCCCTCTGCCTGCCGCTCCCCCTGCTTGTGCGCTCTCTCTCTGTCTCTCTCTCTGTGTGTCAAATAAATAAATAAAATCTTAAAAAAAAAAAAGGACTGTGTCCTTTATTCAATTAGCAACAGAGGGGAGCAAGCCACCCCCAGCTCCATAAGGATTTCAGAGAACCACCAGGGGGAAGCAAGAGGCCAAGAGCCCTCAACTGGGAATTTGACTCCTTGGGTTCTTGGCCCCGCTCTGCGCCGACCCTCAGTCTTCCCATTCATCCCTACGCTGCTACAGTCTTACTGCTCTTGGCATAATGATAATCATAATTCCAGGGGCTAATATTTACCAGGCAGCAACCACACACCAGGCACTGCTGTAAGCATTTTTCATGGATTAACTCATTTTTGCTTTACAGAATGAAGCACAGGGTTGCCTAGACGGAACTCCCCTTTTCCAGAGACGTTTGGAGCTGAAATCCACGGAGGATCCCCAGCGGGGATGAAGAAGCCAGAACTCGAGGGGGGAAGCATCGAGTCGAGGGGACGCTGTGGGTTGCCGGCAGAGCTCCCGGCTCTTGGATACATGTGCTCTGCCCCCCTCCCACCCCAAAACTGCTTTGTGGTGACAAGAAGCGGCTGGTGCTGGCCGCAGCCTGATTTCCAGGCAGGGAAGTTTCCAAGGTGTTTTCCAAACCTTTAACGGAGAGCTAGGACACTCGGGTGTCAGCACGACTCAGTCCATACCTAAATAGCTCCTAACTTAAATGATTCCATTTCCGATTGCATTTGATTTTTTTTTTTAAGTCACCTCTTAGTAAAAATTGCCATCACCAAGGCATTTTTCTGGCGATGATGTGAGTAGCACCAATAGAAATCTCGGGTGGAAGCAGGGGCTTCTGCTCCGATGCGAATGTGCTGATGGGCCCCTCCCAGGCAGGGTGGGCTCCAGGCTGGGGCTCGGCCACTCCCGCCGAGGCTGCACTGCATGGACCCGGCCAGGCCTCAGATTTGCCTTAAGGACCTCTTATCAATTCCTCCAGAGCCTGCCTAGGCAGGTTGGTGCGAAGCTGGTGACTCACAGGGTGAGTCCTGCTCGGTCCTCTCCTGTAAGGAGTGACCACATTTGGAGAATATTGCCCAGAACTGCTTCCCCGCTGTACTCCAGGCAAAGGGACATAGCCAAGACCCACAGCACAGGATGAATATGGAATTACCCTTATCCCATTCTTTTCTTAAGCTGGGAAATCTGCAGAAACTTCTGTAGACCCATATATTCATTTAAGTCTCACAATTCTTAACTGAGGCCTAGCAGAACATCGACATAACATTTACTAATGCATCGAAGTGCAAAGCCCTGGGGGATAATTTTCTCTGACGCTCAGGACAGCTCCCCTCCTCCATTCCCCTTTTCCAGAACATCGGAGACCACACAAGTAGAGAGTGGCTGAGGACACTCAGACTCACCTTTCCAGGATCAGATCCAGTGCTTTTCCCTGGGCCCCAGGGAGCCCCAACAAGGAAATATAATCAAACTCTCTCTCTTCACAGATGACGTGATACTCTATATGGAAAACCCAAAAGACTCCACCCCCAAACTACTAGAACTCATACAGCAATTCAGTAATGTGGCAGGATACAAAATCAATGCACAGAAATCAGTTGCTTTCCTGTACACTAACAATGAAAATATAGAAAGGGAATTTAGAGAATCGATTCCATTTACTATAGCACCAAGAACCATAGGATACCTGGGAATAAACCTAACCAAATAAGTAAAGGATCTGTACTCGAGGAACTACAGAACGCTCATGAAAGAAATCGAAGAAGACACAAAAAGGTGGAAAAGCATTCCATGTTCATGGATCGGAAGAATAAACATTGTTAAAATGTCTATACTGCCCAGAGCAATCTATACTTTCAATGCCATCCCGATCAAAATTCCACCGGCATTTTTCAAAGGGCTGGAACAAACAATCCTAAAATTTGTATGGAACCTGAAAAGACCCCGAATCGCTAAGGAAATGTTGATAAAGAAAAACAAAGCTGGGTGCATCGTGTTACCTGATTTCAAGCTTTACTACAAAGCGGTGATCACCAAGACAGCATGGTACTGGCACAAAAACGGACACATAGACCAATGGAATAGAGCCCAGATATGGACCCTCTACTCTACGGTCAACTAATCTTCGACAAAGCAGGAAAAAATATCCAGTGGATAAAAGACAGTCTCTTTATAAATGGTGCTGGGAAAATTGGACAGCCATGTATAGAAGAATGAAACGCGACCATTTTCTTACACCACACACACAGATAAACTCGAAATGGATAAAGGACCTTAATGTGAGGCAGGAATCTATCAAAATCCTGGAGGAGAACATAGGCAATAACCTCTTTGACATCGGCCACGGCAACTTCTTTCAAGACACGTCTCCAAAGGCAAAGGAAACAAAAGCGAAAATGAACTTTTGGGACTTCATCAAGATAAAAAGCTTCTGCACAGCAAAGGAAAACAGTCAACAAAACAAACAGGCAACCCATGGAATGGGAGAAGATACTCGCAAATGACACTACAGACAAAGGTCTGATATCTAAGATCTATAAAGAACTCCTCCAACTCAACACTCAAAAAACAGATAATCGCGTCAAAAAATGGGCAGAAGACATGAACAGACACTTCTCCTAAGAAGACATACAAATGGCTAACAGACACATGAAAAAATGTTCATCATCATTAGCCATCAGGGAGATTCAAATCAAAACCACACTGAGATACCACCTCACACCAGTTAGAATGGCCAAAATCAACAAGACAGTAAACAACAAATGTTGGAGAGGATGTGGAGAAAGGGGAACCCTCTTCCGCTGTTGGTGGGAATGCAAGTTG
>CM052893.1:1597341-1608644 GCA_028534135.1 Potos flavus | reverse complement strand
GTGAAAAGAAGGGCCACATGTACCCCAATGTTCATAGCAGCAATGGCCACAATCGCCAATCTGTGGAAAGAGCCAAGATGCCCTTCAACAGACGAATGAATAAAGAAGATGTGGTCCATATATACAATGGAATATTATGCCTCCATCAGAAAGGATGAATACCCAACTTTTGTATCAACACCGACAGGACTGGAAGAGATGATGCTGAGTGAAATAAGTCAAGCAGAGAGAGTCAATTATCATATGGTCTCACTTACGTGTGGAGCATAAGGAATAATATGGAGGACATTGGGAGAAGGAAAGGGAAAGTGAATTGGGGGAAATCGGAGGGGGAGACAAGCATGAGAGACTGTGGACTCTGAGCAACAGAGGGTTTTGGAGGGGAGGGAGGTGGGGGGTTGGGTGAGCCTGGTGGTGGGTATTGAGGAGGCCACGTATTGCATGGAGCACTGGGTGTGGTGCATGAACAATGAATCTTGGAACACTGAAAATATAAAATAAAATTTAAAAAAACAAGGAAAAATACTCTCTTAAAACGAGTAAAAGGACTAAAAGCAATGGATGTGGGTTCAGCGGTAATTTGCTGATGCTATTTCAGAAGTGTGCACACAACATTCATATTTTGACAAAGGCAGTAATTGCTACACTAGGGAAAAAATAGACTAGTCTTTTTCCTGTTCTAAAGTTAAAAAAAAAAAGTAAACAAAACATACTCGGGCTTCCTAACTTAAAACAGCAAAAGAGCGGGGAAGCCTGTGAATGTGCTCCGACCTCCGCTCACTTTGCATACGGGGCACCGCGACCATCCCCCGCGTTCCATTCTGGAGTGACCCCTTCACGCGAGTTCTTTTAAAATCCTGCTACCTGAAGGTGTACAAATGCGAGGTCAGTCCCTGCCTGAAATACTGGGGGCTCTTAGTGCACCCTCAGCTTTGGGGCTCCCGGTTTCCTGCGGTCCCCTCCCCGTGGCCGCGCAGCCGCCGGAAGGCCAGGGGTCGAGGCGCATTGTGAAGTGGCCAGAGCGTCACAGGCGCGGACCCCGGGGTCGGGGGTCGGAGGGCGCGGGGCGGGAGTGGGGCCGCAGCACCGCGGAGCCCGGGACCCTCGCTCACACGCCGGGCGCGAGCATGGAGGGCTTGGGCCGCTTCTCCCCGCGCTCGATGCTGGACCCGGGCGGGAAGCGCGCGTCGGCGGCGCGGCTGCGTGGGCCCGGGGCCAGGACCGAGCCGTGCTTGGGCTCGGGGGCCGCGATCCCCGGCGAGGTGAACGAGGCCGCGGCGCCCTGGTCCTACCCGCGCGGCGCGCCCACCGCGGGGCCTCGCCGGCGCAGGTGCTCCGACTCGCCGAGGGAAAGCCGCAGCCTGACCGACGTGGCCGCGAGGCCGCCGGAACGCACCAGGAGGCCCCGGCCCCGCGGCCGGCACCTGGAGGACGCCTGGGGCGAGCCCGGGTCCAAGCCTCAGCCCGGAGGCGGCGCGCACAGCCCGGTCTGGCGGCGGCAGCCCCACCTGCAGCCCCGAGGGCCTCTGCACTGCCCTCCGGCCCAGGGAGACTCGCCCCCGCCTTACCCCGAGGGAGCGTACACCCCCCTAAGCGGGATCTTCGGGCTGGAGAGGGCGCAGAGCGGAGACCAGTGGGCGGTGCCGCCGTGCAGGGGTCCAGGGCACTGGTCCCAGTCCTCGGCTCCCTCGGAGAAGTCTTCCGTGCGGTCCCAAGAGTTCAGGGCGCAGTCGGCGTGCGTGTGCGCGCACAAGAGGGTCGGCAGTGATCCACTCGAGTCGTTAGCCAGCCAGCTCTCCCAGCCCTCGGTCTCCAGCAAAGAGATTCAGAGCCCGCACGCCCAGATGCTCAAGAGCAAGCTGGAGGAGGCGGTCCTGTCCTCCAGGGACCAGAAGATCGTGGCCCTAGTGCTGACCCGGCTCCAGAAGGCCCAGAGGATGCGGGAGCTGCAGCAGCAGGCGGCGGTGGCCTGGGAGGAGCTGAAGCGCTCGGACCAGAAGGTGCAGATGACCCTGGACAGGGAGCGCAAGCTGCTTCTGCAGGAGAGCCAGGAGCAGTGGCGGCACAAGGAGCAGCGCGCGCGACGGCGGGACGGCCAAGGCGGGAGCGCTCCCCGGCCGGCGGGGCGCGCGTGCAGGGCGCTGCGGGAGACTCCCGAGGGAGCCCGGGGGGCGGCCGAGCCCGCGCCCGCGCCCCGGCGGCAGAGCGGCGAGCTGCTCCTGCAGGAGCCCGAGAGGATGGTGCAGGGCCTGCGGGAGCAGGTCGGCCCGCAGCCGCAGGAGAGGCTGGAGCAGGCCTCTCACCGCAAGAGCTCGCCCGCCGTGGAGCCCCAGAAAAAGGTCCAGGAGACCAACCTCAGCTCCCTCGTCAACTACCAGGCCCGGAAGGTCCTGCTGGACTGCCAGGCCAAGGCCGAGGAGCTCCTGAGGAAGCTGTCCCTGGAGCAGAGCTCCCAGCGGCCCCACGCGGTCGCGCCCGGCCCGCGGCACGAGCGCCCCCGGGAGCAGAGGGACGGGGCGCAGAGGCAGGACGAGCGGCTGCAGCAGGTGCGGCGGCGCGCGCAGGCGGCCGAGGAGCAGACGCGCGCGCACAAGCGGCTGCTGGCCGAGCTGGCCGAGCAGAAGGGGCAGCAGGCCAGGAGCGGCGTCCAGAGGGACCTCAGGGACAAGGCGCAGCACATCCACGAGCTCAGCGTCCTGCGGGAGAAGAACCATCACATCCTGAAGCTGAAAGCCGAGAAAGAGGAGAAGTGCCACATCGCGGGCATCAAGGAGGCCATCCGGAAGAAGGAGCAGAGGATGGAACAGATCTCCCGGGAGAAAGACGCCACCTTCGAGGAGTTCCAGAAGATCTCCAGGGCCTCCAGGAGAGAGCACGCCCGCGCGCTGGCCAGCAGCTTCCTGGACCGGAGGGCGTGCGAGGCGCAGCGCGGGGCCGGGCCGCAGGGCTGCTGAGAGCCGGGCGCCCGGGACCCGCGCAGGGGCGAGGGAGAGCCGGGCGATGGATGCCCGCTATAACCTGATTATAACTGAGCACTGATTTGAAAAAGTATATAAAATAGCTGCACTTTCCTCTCATGAACTAGTTTATTGATTCATGCGGGGAGCTGAGAGGGTTGCCGATAGAAATTTGGGGGTTTTAAGAAAATGACTTATAATCGTTTTCGATTTAAATAGAAAATATTAGCTCTTCAGTAACCTTGGGAGCACACATCAGGCCCTCTTTTTTTTTTTTTTTTTTTTAAGATTTTATTTATTTGACAGAGACACAGCTAGAGAGGGAACACCAGCAGGGGGAGTGGGAGAGGGAGAAGCAGGCTCCCTGCTGAGCCAGGAGCACAATATGGGGGCTCGATCTCAGGACCCTGGATCATGACCTGAACCCAAGACAGACGCTTAAGGACTGAGCCACCCAGGCGCCCCCATGCCCATTTTTGAGGAACCAGAGAAAAGTCTGCCGGAGGGAGACTTCAGTTCTGGGTCATAAGTCTTTTCCTGTCCCAGAACTTACAAATTATAATTGGTATTTCCAAGGGATGCTTTGAGAGATGATAAATAAAATAATCAATGTAAGGTGAGATTTGAGGTACCGGTCACAAGAAATCTCCAAGAAAGAAAAGAGATCGTGTGAATGGGTGAGTGGGGGTAGATTTCTGTAAACAAGTGCATACTACATCCCCTCGGGTGTTTATAACGCACCTGAAAGTTTTAAAGGCTCTGAGAAGTCCTGAAGTAAAGAAATTTAATTTTCACAAACCCCAGAACTCCTTTTTCCTTGGATCACTCCATGGAATTGGTGTTCTGTGACGTATTTTGGATGATACTGCTGCTTCATCCAAGAGCTCGCTGGAATCTTGTGCTCTGATTCTTCGCACACTCCCCCTCTTTGGCCAGTCCTATCCAGTCTTTTGGAACAAAACTCGGTTGGAATCTGTTTCTCCTGTCCCTCCTGAAGGAGGTGGGTGATGTCATCTGTGTACCCACACGGTGCATAACTGACCTCACCAGTCCCGAATGAATGATTCAGCATGATTCGGGACCACGACATTCTCAAATGAAGGGGCCACAAGCTGAGTAGGACTTAACCCATCACGTCGCAAAGCCTCTGTCAAAAAACTATCCGGGTTTTTCTTCAAAGCCCCTAATGTAACATTTGTCTTTCGAAAGAAAGAATAAGCCTGATTATCTTATTAGGATTTTTTGAAATGACATGAAAGGTAACCTGGCCAGGGATTTTGTTCAGAGGTCAGCGTGAGACTCACATTCTTATCTTTTTTTTTTTTTTTTTTTTGAGAGAGAGCATGGGAGTGGGGGAGGGACAAGAAGACCCTCGCTGAGCACAGAGCACAAGGTGGGGCTCGACCCCACAACCTCAAGATCATGACCTGAGTCGAAATCAAGAGTCGGTTCCTCCAAAGACGGAGTCACCCAGACGCCCACGTTCTTACGTAGTGGGGACTGGACCTCCTCCCTCTTTCGTGTCCTTTCCCCTGCCCTGGGCACCCCCAGTGAGGCCTCCTCGGGCCCACCCTCCTTTGCTCAAAAAATGCTCCTACATCTTGCTTCAATTTCCAAACTACTGTCTCGTCTTCCCTCGAGTTAATCCGCTGTTCCAGCCACATGCCACATGCATTCCCGGCATTGTAGGACAGTGCGTGACATTTCAGACCTCCCTCGAATCTAACTCCTCCTCTTGCTGCCACCGATCTATGGGGGAAGCTACTTTCCTGAGCCTCAGCTTGCTCATCTGTGCAACAGAGTTATAATTCGTACTTGGGAGAGATGAGTAGATAACCAGCGTAAGCCGCTCGGCACGATGCTCAGAGCCCAGTGCAGACCCTGTTGTTAAATGTTGCATTTTATTCTTGACAATATTTGTGAGTTCCTTTCTCCCTGTCTCGACCTCCGTTCATCAGACCCTGATTGGTGCCCCATTCTGCCTCCTCTGTGAAATGTGGGGCCCCTGGGGGCTGCCTGTCCTGACGTCACCCTTCCCGGACAGACGCCCCGCATGGAGCATGCAAATGTTGGGCTGGGTGGGGCACATCTGTTCTGCAATCCGGTTCTTGGCTTCCAAGCTGGGCTCTCTGTTACAAGCCCAAGGTCACTGTCTGAGATTTCATACCCATGCTCACCGAGGGGGGGGTGTCAATATACAGTCAGGAAATCAGTCGTCAAGCAGGATGTTTTAACCCCACATCCATATCCTATGAGTTTACCCCACTAATATTCTTTGCTCTCTCCTCCGAGAAAGAAATACGTACTGTCATTCTTTTATCCAGTTGTTTGTGAATGCGACTGGAAGCAATCAGTATAAAATCAAACTGACAGAAGATGGAATATACTTCCCCCTATTTCAACTTCAGAATAAATAAATATTTTCCCAGATACACATATACCCTGAAAATCTTCTATGAAACAAACACACAAAGACTTGGCACGTGGAGAGAAGGCCGACGGGCCATGGACTCAGGACCCGAGGAACCGTATGAGCGAATACCCTGGGTTTCCATTCTACCGCACGCATCCCAGACTTGGAGCGGAAGAAGCAGGCGACCCAGAGGCACCGAGGGGCCTGCTGTCTCCAGCCTAACCAGGAAAAGGGCAGCCTAACAACACAGAAAACTTGCAGACAGTAACTCTACTCCAGCCAAACACCGCAGCAAACCCGGTGACCCCCACTCCTACCCATGCCAACGAAGACCTCTGCCGCCACAGGTCCCCAGTGTCAGTGCAGACCAAACAGGGAGCTGACACTTCCAACCCCCACCCCCACCCACCCGCGCACCCCCACTCACTGCCACCTCCACCGCAGTCGCGACCACCCACCCCCATGCCCACAATCACCACCCCAACCCATCACAAACTCCGCCCACAGGGTGCCCCTCCCTCTTCCTGCCAGGTGGTGTCAGAAAAGGCTAGTGGACGCTGAGAAGTTTTGTCACCATCCATCAGCCAGGGAGTATCTGTGAGGCCTCCACCCAGCAGTGATGAGGACCCCCACCCCCCCGACCGCAGGTGGCAATGGAGCCTGGGTGGGGAACTAGACTTCTCCCTCCACCTGGCAATAACGAGGACTCAACCTCCCTCCTTCTGGAGCACTGAGAGAGGAAACCAGATAAAACAGAAGGTTTAAATAAGATCTAGTCTTAATGAAACTCAAAATGACCAGATTTCAACTGAAAATCACTCGTCATACCAGAAACCAAGAATATCTCAAATCGAATGAAAAAGACAACATGAGGATGACGAGTGGGAGAAATAGCTAAAGATTCTACAGCAGACACAATGAAAATGCTTCCGTAAGCAATTATGAACACACTTGAAACAAATGAAGAAAAACAACAACAACTAAGTCTTGGCAAATAGAAAGTCTCAACAAAGAAATAAAAGGTATAAAGAATCACCAAATGGAAAGTTTACAACTGGAAAACACAATAACAAAAATAAATAGCTCAGTGCATGGGCTCCATAGAAGAAAGGAACAACAAAAATCACCCAATCTAAGAAACAGAAACTTTGCCGAAGGGGTGGGGGCGGGGGAAGGCTTATGGACCTGTGGGTCTATAATAAAAGATCTAGCATCAGGATGGGAAGGGAGGAGAAAGTAGGCAGAGCAGAAGAGGTACTCAAGGAAATAATGGCTGAAAAATTGACAAACTTGGAAATGAACTAACTTTCCATATTCCAGACGTTGCGTGAACCCCAAAAAAGGGTAAACCCCCAGAAAGGCATAAAGACACATCATAGTCAAATTTCTAAAACTCAAAAAAAGAAAAAATTCTTTTTTTAAAATATTTAATTTATTTATTTGAGAGAGTGCACACGAGCAGAAGGAGCAGCAGCGAGAGAGGGAAAAGCAGACTCCTGGCTGAGCAGGGAGCCCGACGCAGGGCTGGATCCCAGCACCCTGGGAATCAGGACCTGAGCTAAAGTCAGACGCTTAACCTACTGAGCCACCCAGATGCCCCAAAAAGAAAAAAAATATTGATCAAAAGAATGAGATAACAAGCCACAGACTAGAAGAAAGTATTTGCAAAATAGTAGCTATATTTTAATATAAGAGAAACTCTCAAATTAGTTATCTGAGGTCCTACTTCAAGAACTAGAAAAAAACAAAGGACACCCAAAGCAAGAATAAAATAACAAAAGAGCAGAAATCAATTAAACTAAAAACAAAACCAAAAACAGAGTTCTTTGAAAATTTGGATGAAATGGACAAACCTCTACAAGACTAATAGAGAAAAAAGGGAAGACACAGATTCCAATGTTATAAATGAAACCGCAAAAGCACTACGGACCCTAAAGACGTGGGAAGGGTAATAACAGGGGACAATTGCACACATGTAAATTTGAGAACTTAGACAAATGGACCAAGTCCTCCGCAAACACAAGCTACCACAACTCGCCCAAGACAAAATAGATCACTTCAACAGTGCATAACTGCAGATGAAATTAAATCTGTGATTTAAAAACCCTCCCCCCAAATTTCCAGGCCCAGATGATTTCACTCAAGGATTTCACCAATACTTAGGGGCACCCGGGTGGCTCAGTGGGTTAAGCCTCCGCCTTCGGCTCAGGTCATGACCTCAGGGTCCTGGGATCAAGCCCCGCATTGGGCTCTCCGCTCAGCGGGGAGCCTGCTTCCCCCTCTCTCTCTCTGCCTGCCTCTCTGCCTATTTGTGATCTCTCTCTCTCTGTCAAATAAATTAATAAAATCTTAAAAAAAAAAAGTCCCTAACAAAACATCAGTAAATCACATTCAACAACGTATAAAAAGAATCACGCGCCCCAACGACATGGGATTTATTCCAAGAATTCAAGGCTGATTCATTCTTTAAAAATCCGTCACCATATCAATAACTCACATAGTTAACGGCTGAAAAAGAAAATCACAAGAACATATCAACGGATACGGAAAAAGCACTTGACAAAATTCAACCCTGTTCATGAGTAATTCTTTCAGAAAAAGAGGGAAACTCCTCCGCTCAGCAAAGAACACCTACAAAAAATATACCGCCAGCCTTACACCCAATAGTGAGAGAAGAATGCCGAGTCCCAGGATCAGAAGCAAAGAAGGAGGTCTGTTCTCACGGCTCTTGTTCTAGAGCTGGGGGGGGGAAGGAAGTCAGAGATAAGATTAGAACAGAAGAGATAACACCATGTCCGCAGATGACACGGCAATCTGGGTGAAAACCCCAAGGAACGGGCACAAATCTAATAAGTGGACCTTCAGGAAGGTCACAGAATAGAAGATTGACATACAAAAATCACTGTCTTTCTATACACTATCAGAGAACACATAAAATTAAAAAAAAAAAATACGACACCATTCACAGTTGCCTAAAACTACGACACCATTCACATCTAGGTTTTCTTGGACGTAAATCAAACGAGACCTGTGTAAGACTTGTCTGCCGAAAACCACAAAATGTGGATGAAAGAAATCAAAGAAGACTGACGTAAACAGGAGGCCATACTGTCCGTGGACCAGAAGACTCAGCAGAATAAAGACGTTAATTCTCCCCAAACTTACGGACAGATTTCTTGCGGTTCCCGACACAATCCCCGTAGGTTTGTTTGTAGAGATGGACGAGGCTCGTCTCAACTGTGCACATAATAGCTCGAACAATTTCAGAACAGGGAAATGAAGTGAGATGACTGGTCTACCCAACTTTATGGCTTAGGACACGGAATCAGGACCCGGTGATATTGCTGAGGGGATAGATTTCATTCCTTGGTGGAACAGAGAAGAGACGCCAGAAACAGGCCCGCACAAACACGTCTAATTCCGATTTTTGACAGAGACGCAAAAGTGATTTAGTAGAGGAAGACAGCCTATTCAACATAATGTTTCTGGAACAAGTAGGTATCTGCAGGCAGAAAAACAGAAAGGGAGAGAGACAGAAACAGAGACAGAGAAGACCTTCAGTCCAGGGGTCACATCTTACACAAAAATTACCTCAAAATGGATCATGGACTTAAATGTAAATTGTAAGACCGTAAAATGTTTTAGGGAAGAATTTGGAGAAAATCTTCAGGCTCGAAGGTTAAGCAGAGTTATTAGCCTCGGCCCCAAAAACACCCTCTGTAAAAGAAAAACATAAGTTGGGCTTCATCAAAATTAAAAGCTTGGCCGGGAGAAAGACTCTGTTAAGAATGAAATGATGAGGGGCGTCTGGGTGGCTCGGTGGGTTAAAGCCTCTGCCTTCGGCTCAGGTCATGATCTCAGGGGCCTGGGATTGAGCCCCGCATCGGGCTCTCTGTTCAGTGGGGAGCCTGCTTCCCCCTCTCGCTCTGCCTGCCTCTCTGCCTACTTGTGATCTCTCTCTATCAAATAAATAAAATCTTAAAAAAAAAAAAAATGAAATGATGAGTTACAGAATGAGAAAATGCAAATTGAAACCACAAGGGGTGTCACCGTTCACCTACCGGGAGGGCTAACCTAAGAAACAGGGACCCCGTGAAAGGTGGAGAAACCAGACCCCTCCTGTGTGGGACGGTAAGGGGAATGGCCTCTCTGGGAACCAGTTTGGCAGTTTCTTCAAACACTAGACATGTCACTACCATGTGGCCCAGTGATGGCGCTCCTGGCATCTGTCCCGGAGAAATGAAGACTAACGTTCATACGGAAATCTATTCCCGGATGTTCCTAACCGCCTTGATCACACTGGCCCCACGCTGGGTTAACCCTGACGTCCTTCGTCGGCTCAGAGGGTAAACAAACCTCCCCACCACGGACAGCACTCAGCAATAGAAAGGGACCGACTATGAACACACACAACTCGGACAAATCTCCAGAGAATTGCTCTAAGGGACGGTTACGAACGTAGTGTGTGATTGCCCTTCTAGAACGTGATGGAAAGGAGGGTATTGCAGAGTAGGGCTGTCAGGGTCCAGACGGAGCAGAGTGCATGCGTCCATGAAAGGCAGCCCGAGGGGGCCTTCTGTGATGAAAACGTGCTGTTTCTTGCCCGGCTCGGTGTAGTGTCCTGGCGTGGGGGTGGGAGGCACAGGACAATATACCATAGTTTACGAGATGTCGTCATCAGGAAACCCCGGGCAAAGGGACCCAAGATCTCTCCGTATGCATTCTTAAAACTGAACGTGAATCTACAATGATCTCAAAAGGTTTCTCAAGGCAAAATAAAACTCACATTGTTTATCACTGGAAAAAATGGCATTTTTGTTGGTGACAATAAGAACTTCAAAAATTGACCCTAGGATCACAAGATTCGGAAGAAATTTATTAACACAAAGTGAGCTCAACAGTGGCTCAAACTGCAAGTAGAAACAGTTGCTATCGAGGCTAAAGTTAAATGATAGAACCAGATTTTCTTTACAATGCTTAGATCTGAAGAATTTGGCCTGCGGAAATCGAACCTGGCAGAAATAATTCCCACAAAGGAAAGCCCACAGTAGCAGAGAGGCTGTCATTGGTCACATTTGATACTGTCAAAAAACTGTCAAAAACACACCAAAAAATAAATGCAATTAATCTCAATGCAAAGAATGTCTTAAAATTGAAAAAATACAAAAATGTGGAAGCAATGACTGTACCATTTTTTTATTTTTATTTTTTCAGTGTTACAGGATTCATTGTTCATGCACCATACCCAGTGCTCCACACAATATGCGCCCTCCTCCACCACCAGGCTCACCTAACCCCCCACCCCTCTCCCCTCTAAAACCCTCAGTTTGTTTCTCAGAGTCCACAGTCTCTCATGGTTCATCTCCCCCTCCGATTTCCCCCAATTCACTTTCCCTTTCCTTCTCCCAATGTCCTCCATGTTTTTCCTTATGCTCCACAAGTAAGTGAAACCATATAATTGACTTTCTCTGCTTGACTTATTTCACTCAGCATCATCTCCTCTAGTACCATCCATGTCAATACAAAAGTTGGGTATTCATCCTTTCTGATGGCTGCGTAATATTCCGTTGTATATATGGACCACATCTTCTTGATCCATTCGTCTGTTGAAGGGCATCTTAGCTCTTTCCACAGTTTGGCGATTGTGGCCATTGCTGCTATGAACATTGGGGTACATGTGGCCCTTCTTTGTACTGCATCTGCATCTTTGGGGTAAATACCCAGTAGCGCAATGGCAGGGTCATAGGGTAGCTCTATTTTTAATTTCTTGAGGAATCTCCACACTGTTTTCCAAAGTGGCTGCACCAACTTGCATTCCCACCAACAGCGGAAGAGGGTTCCCCTTTCTCCACATCCTCTCCAACATTTGTTGTTTACTGTCTTGCTGATTTTGGCCATTCTAACTGGTGTAAGGTGGTATCTCAGTGTGGTTT
>CM052893.1:1545535-1597241 GCA_028534135.1 Potos flavus | reverse complement strand
TTGGAAAGTTCTCTCAATGAAAACGTACTAGCCTTGGTACTCTGACTTTCACAGTGTTTACAAACAGGTGGCTCTCAACTTTCCGCGGTTCGACAGGAGTTGTCCGTTCTCCGATGGTGTGGAAGTGAAACGAATTCAGTAGAAACCGGACTTCGAATCTTGAATTCGATCTTTCCCTGGCTTAGCAGTGGGCTTGGCCAACGCGAGCCAAGCAATCATGAGCCTCAGAAACCCACTCACCGACAGCCCTCCTGTCTTCACTCTCAGTACACTATAGTCAGTGAATTATACGACACATTCGAACATGAAATTCAACATTTGTTATCGAACGGGCTTTTGTATTAGATGATTTTGCCCAATCGTGGGCCAAGCTAAGCATTCCAAGCACGTTTAAGGTCAGTGAGGCTAATCGAGGACCTTCAGTAGGGTAAGCGTGTTACACACATTTTCGGGTTACGATATTTTCAACCGGTGTTGGGTTTGTGGGGACATAACCCCATTGTAAGCCAAGGAAGATCTGTACCCATCAGATCAAAACTGTGGGGTCAAGACATCCTATCTTCTAGCAGCCAAACCTTAGTCCAATGCCTACTTCGAGCCAGTCAAGTGCACTTGACTTTTAAATTCGATTACCTTCTTAAATTGTATAGCCTCTGTGACGTAAGTACTATGGTATCTCACAGTTGAGAACCTGAGGCTTAGTGAGGCTGAGCACAATCTCTGAGTGCCGGTGCTGAATTCGAACTCAGTTCTCGTTTGTATGCACCACATGGCCTCTCAGTGATAGCGGGGAGGGCACAGATTCTGAAACCAGACTGCCCGTGTGCAAACCCATGCCGCGTCACCTAACTGATGTGTGACCTTGGACAAGGCCATCACCCATCCACGCGTCAGTGTCTTGATCCCTATAAAGGAAGTGGAGAATATAATCCGTAGGGTTGTGACAATTAAATGGCTTAGCACGTGTAAGGCATCGAGAGCGGTGGCTAACACACAATACGAATGCCATGTTCGCTTTTCTTATGTAATATTTTCTTGAGTCTTATGCTAGACAGATTTTCATTTCAAAATAAGTCTGTTGCAAGTATGCTCAGAATTTTGGAGGAATGAATGGCAAAGTAACCTAACTCCTGTCAAATCTTAGTACACCTGTTGTCTTTTATTGAAGAATTTAAAGACTGGCAATGATATTAGTCGCATTTGAACTGAAAGACATCAGGAGTTTTAAAGAAATTGCCTTTGGCTCTAGAGGACCTGAGTGCTCCTCCACTGACTGTGTAACTGAATTAAGCCCACATCGGACCAGGTTTCATTAATTCTCTCCCTCCATCCTGATCCCATAGTGATTCTGCGTGGGGGGAGGGGCGGGAAATGCTGACTCAGGTGAGAGTTCTCAGCATTAACCCCTCCTGTGCTCGGAAGGTGACCAAGATGATCTGGAACGGTCTTCTTCTCCTTCCTATATGTCCTGGATACTTAAGAGTCAATGATGGGCTTTTAAAGATTATTTTTTGAGACACCAAACATTTGCCATTGACTTTGCCTTCTTCAAAACCCAGAAAGCTCTGAGTGTTTTCCAGTTCCACGTCTAGTTACAGTGAGACCCAGCTCCCTTTCTCACAGCACTCGAAACCAGAATAGTTCTATTTCTAGTGGAGTTTTCTGTGCTTCAAAAGGGGCCATTGTTTCTCTTTGATGTTGCAGATGTTTTAACTCAAAGGAACTAGGCGGTCAGATTTCCTGGCAAGCTTACATTTTTGAGGTTAAGCAGAGGTGAGCTACTTCTTGAAAAGGGAGGAGGAACCCCTCCAGAAAGTTCTGAATCTTACTTTCTCCGTTAGCCTAGTTATCACTTGTGCTGGGTGGACGAGGGTGACGGCTCAAAGCCATGACCCTTGCGCGGCCTTCAAGATGGCAAGGGGCGGAAGGTCAAGTTTGCAGTCATGGCACAGCCGGGGAGTCCTCCCGCAGCAGGCTGAATCTATGCGCTGGCAGAAACTACCCACTGCTTTATGTTCATTCTGTAAATATCTTCCTTAGGCTCAGCTAAGAACCATGTGTCGACCAAAGCTACAGATCGGCTCTTTGCCCACGCCGTGGGAGATGGCCATCAAACGCTTCAGGCTTACGTGTTTCCTCTCTGCAATCCAAGAGAAGAGACGTCTCTGCCTCCAACACGGGAAGCGCCAGGGAAGACTGGGACTGGGCCAGCTGGGTCCCAAGCCCTTCCCATGGACCCACCTCTGTGTCCACGGCAGCACTGTAGCATGAAGCATTATACTTGGTCCAGCCTGCGCGTTGGGCATCTCGGGGCAGTTACGGGATGGGGGTTACTGGAGAGGGCAAGCGTGTTCTTGAGCTGCTCAATAGAAGAAAGGACGCTGAGCACCTGGCACTCAGGAAACAAGCTTCAACACACGAGGTAGCCAGAGACCAATGACAAGATGAGATCTGGGCAAGTACATGCTGTGAGCCATAACCAGCATTTAGGTAGGCTCACTAATGGCGATGAAATATCCCCACCTTTCCCTAAATTCCCACACCCCCTCTCCCTTCTATTAATGCAAAAACAGGCTCCAACTTCTACTTCCCACAGCTACAGAACAGCTATAGCCTTCATAAAATACAATGTCTTCACATCGCTGGGGCTACAGAAGTAGGGGAAACCCTCATGGAGACCCAGACACACTCACGCGCAACTACACAGTCAGAGACCTGAGCAGAGTTGCTCTGAAAACATTCCAAATAACAGCATGTCAAGAAGAGAAGCTGACTCTGAGATTCCCAGTTTAGACCAGGAACTGGAAGGCGATGACCTTGGTCCAGCTCAGCAGTGTCCCTAGCTCCTGGCAGAAGCAAACACAACCCACACCGGCATGTGCCCACTTCAAACTCCCAAGGTTTCCACAGATCAAGGCCAGCCCAGCACGAGCTCACAGAGACCATCACACACGGATACAAATCCTAGTGAGTGATAACCAGCAGGAGTAAGACAGATTAGGACCCATACATATGTGAAATACTGGAATTCTCAGAACCAGAATAGAGAATAACCACATATGAAATGTTTAAAAGAAAGCACCAGAATCCTGAAATGAGCAAGCAGGAAGACTAGCAAATATGACTAGGAAGATTTGAAGAAGACATAGAAGTTTTAGAAATGAAAAATATAGTTTTTGCTATTAAAAACATAACTCAGAGATTGAGATAAGCAGCGTATTAGACACAAATGAAAAGAGGATCAGTAAAATGGAAGATAGATCTGCAGCAATTTCCCAGAAAGCAGACCAAGAAAAAGATGTAAAGGGCGAAAGAGAGGTTTATAGAAAAGGAAGATAGAGTGAGAAGTTCCAATATCAAATCACAGTCCAGGGAGGAGAGAGACAATGGGGGAAAGGCCAAATTTAAAGGTACTTTTCTAGAACTCATGAAGGACATGAGTGCAAGGACATAGTAAGGATGGCAGTTACCAAACAAGATTAAGAAAAAGTAAATCCAAACCTCGACACACTGAAAATAACATGCCAAAGACAAACCACAGATTTTAAAAGCATTAAAAAATAACACATCGCCTTCAAAAGAATAACAGACTTATGGCAATTTTTTCAATAGCCAAAACCAAAGCCATGAGACAGCGTAATAATACCTCCTGAATGCCGAGAGAAAAATCACAGTCGCCCTACAGCAAAAATATCTTCACTCATGAGAGTGAGATAAGACATTTTCAGAGAAACGGAAATAGAGTTTACTACCTAAGCCAACAGAACTTTTAAAAGATGCACTCCAGGAAGAAGAAAAATGATCCTGGAAGAAAGGTCTGAAATGCAAAAAAAAAAAAAAAGTAAATAAGTGTGCAAACATTAGCATTTTCTGTGACAAATAATACTAACATCTAATTCCATGGAAATAAAAATACTTAAAAGGAGAAAATTCAAATCCTGCCGGCCAACCATTCGAAGGCTGAGAGAGGAAATGGTGGTGTGATTTGTGGGAGGGTTGAGGCACTAACGGTAGAATTCAGCAGTTTCACATGGCAAAATTTCAAGCGTCACCAAGAAAGAAGAGAAATGGAATACAGCATAACTTCTAAACAAGTAGGAGGAAAAAAATGAAATAAGAACACAAATAAAAGAAGTTTTAATAGTCCAGAAGCAAAGCAACGAATGGTATAAATAGGAAGCAAAAAGCTACAACATAGTAGGAAGACAAATCAGTCATCACGATGAGTGAAAAAGACATCAGTCATCACAATGAGTGAAAAAGGACACATGGGTCACCACATACTGAACCAACATTGTCATGGTAGATGTTCTAGAAGTTCAGCTATGCGCTCTTCACAACGGACATGTTCAAACATAAGGACAGGGAAATGTTGGAAGCAAAAGATAAGTGAAGCAAATATTGACCAGAAGAAAGCTTCCTGCTGTTAGAAAAGATGATCTCAGCAGATAAAAGCATCATAGAGACAGAGAGAGTCTCTATATCACAAAGTGTTCGGTTCATCTGGAAGATAGAACAAATCTAAGCTCTTACACATGTGTGTAAAGCAAAATTGATAGAACACATAGGGAAATTAAACTCATCATCAAAGTAGGAAATGTTCGAGGTACCTCTTTTATTTGATGGGACAAAAAACTTGTAAAATTTTAAAAATGCGATCAGCAAGTTCAGGTTATCGGAAATATACAGATTCAGTATAACAAAAAGATATTTACAGACGTTGACCATGGAATACCATATAAAGGGTCCATCATAATACAGACTAAGTTCTCCAACCACAGCGCAATTAAATTAGAACTCAAAACTGTATGCTTAGAATTTTTAAATCCCACTTTTAAAAACTTTGTAGATTAAGAAAAAAAAGAAAAAAATTAAGATTTCTTTACTTGAGAGAGAGAGTGCTCAAGGAGGGAGAGGGGCAGAGGGAGAAGGGACACAGACTCCCTGCTGAGCACCGAGCCCAACAAGGGGGACACAGGGGACAACAGGACTCGATCTTACAACCAGGAGATCCTGACCTGAGCGGAAACCAAGAGTCAGATGCTTAACCAACTGAGCCACCCAGCAGCCCCCACGTCCAGAAGTTTTTTAATGTTAGAACTAGACAATCATGAAAATACCCTACTCCAAGTCTTATGGCTTATAGCATTATTAACTTTAAAAATAAAAACTACCAGTTATTTTACCAGCAAAAAATGCATTTTTCTGAAAATAGCCAAAAATCGCAAACCCCGGTAAGCAAGCGATGCACGACCACAGGCAAGAGAGCAGAACAAGAAAGAAGAGGCTCTTGCATAGAGGAAAGGAGGGGCTGTTGTAAACTGAAAGCCCATTGGAGGAAACTGGGAGCTGGAAGTGTAGTGGCTTCTCATTGGCTGGGCTGTTGCTGACGCAGGAGGAAACCTTCCTTCCTGCGTTCCCGGTAGTAAAGCCAGATCACCTGCAAGGTGAGTCTCCCGTGGTTGGGTCTGCAATTCACAAGGAGGGTCCTGCTGCCTCCCAAACCAGTTCTAAGTGAGGGCTTGGAAAACGTGAAGCTATGCAAGCTTCTAGCAGAATTGTTCAAGAAAGAGAAGCACAAATAATAGGAAAAATTAAAAGGGTATAAAGAGGTTCTAGCAGGGATGAAAAAGACAAAAGTATACTGTAGAGAAACTATACCCAAAGAATGCATAAAGATGCACGAATTTAGAAGAAATGAACATATTCTTTTAAAATCACCAACTCGAGGTTCGCCTGGGTGGCTCAGGTCATGATCCCGGGTCCTGGGATCGAGTCCCGCATCTGGGCCCCTGCTCTTTGGGGAGCCTGCTGCTCCCTCTGCCTGCTGCTCCCCCTGTTTGTGCTCTCGCGCTCTCTCTCTGACGAATACATAAATAAAATCTTTAAAAAAATAATAAAAAATAAAATAACCAACTCGAGAAGAAATAAAGTCCAAATAGCTCAAAACTCTTCAAATGTGTGAATCAATGGTTTGATTTTCCTACAAAGAATCACCAGGCACAGATGATTCTAGGTAAGTTCTACCAAACATCCGTGGAACATGTCAGTCTAATCTTATGCAAATCATTTGAGGAAAAAGAAAAATAACACTCACCAACCTATTCCAAGTCCGCTATGCCTTTAATACTAAAATTCGAAAAATATGGTGAAGAAAAATCATAGCCTCATTCATGAACATAAAGGCAATAATCCTTCATAAATAGCAAAATGAATTCTGTGCCTCGTGAAAAAAGATAGCACATCATGACCAGTCTGGGTTTATTCCAGGAATAGAAGGCTTAACTTCAGAAAATCTATAATTATCATTCGCTACATTAGCATATTAAAGAACAGAACAATATGGTTATTTCAATAGGCAGAGAAAACACATTTGATGAAATTCAAAATACCTATTTATGATTTTGTAAAAAATTTAGCCCGGAATAGAAAGGGATTTCCTTAATCTGATAGGGGGAGTCTAGCAAAAACCTACGGCAAACCTGATTTTTAATGCTGAAGGCTTTTAAAATCAGGAGGGGAAAAGAAAAGAAATAAAATGCAGAAGGCTTGGAAAGGGGGAGGAAAAAAACCCTCGCTCTCATCATTCACAGAGGATGTGACTGTGCACCTAGACCATTTTATCTCCAACCATAAAGTTTAAGTATTCTGAATAACGCGGTTTGTAATAGCCAAGAACTGGAAACAGTTGAGTGCGGAGTCAGCTGTGCTGGGTGTAAACACAGGCTTTGCCCCCTCCACCGGCTCACGGACGGTCCCGGGCCGCGGTGACCGTGAGCTCAGTTTCCTCCACTGAAAAATGGGCATCCTGACGGTGTTCATCTTGCTGGGCAGCCGTGAGGCCAACAGGACAAGGGGGACCAAGCCTGTGGCTCAGAAGGTCCTGCAAGAGGTGACTTGCTTGTCACCAGGCTTCGCAGCCTGCGTCGCCAGGAGCCTCGTGGATCCTGGGGCGAAAGTCCAGAACAAAGCTTTCCCTCGGCATAGGCTGCAGGTTTCAAGACATTGGACCCTCTACACCCCGGATGTGACCTGTGGGGCCCACACCGGGGTTGTCCTCTCGCGGAGGCCCCTGCCAACGTCACAGGCACCCTCGTCTGATGCTAGGTTCCCCGAGGGGAGGCACGAGCCGCTGACTTGACCCCTGATTCCCAATGCGTCGGCCAGGTCCCAGAACCAGGGAAGCTGCCCTCCTTCTTACCTCTGTGGTCAGAGCTGCTCCAGCCCAAAGGCACTTTGGAGCCCCGGGGCTGCGTCTGGAAAGCCTGTCCCCGCACTCTCCTGGCGCGGGCCCAGCAGCAGCCACCCGCACCCACCCCGCGGCACACGGGCATTGATGAAGGAAAGAACACAGCCCCTGCTTCCCCCACCCCCATAGTTCCCGCTTTGTACAACCTTCTGGAGTGGCTTTGAATCCTACGGTCTTCCTGCAAGGCTGTTTCTGCACTGTTTCTTGAATAATTATTGGCGCTTAGTGTTTGAAAAATAACCTCAGTCAAAGAGAAGGGATGTGATTGTTTAACAGAAGCTGTGTTAGTGGGACCCCCCCCCCCCGCCCCGAGCCCCACCGAAGGGGATGGACAGGGCCACAGGGATGGGCGGCACGGGGAGCCGGGAGGGAGCCGGGAACAAAGCTGGCAGACCGCCACGAGGTTTCCCCACGAGTGTCCCCGAGCCTCCGATGCTAGACCGGGCACCTGGGGAGGCAGCAGGAGGGCGAGAGGGCAAGAGAACCAGCAGTCGGCCTGAGCATCCTGCCCGTGGGCCTTCTGCTGCACCCCAAGATGGGTCTGGGGCTTTTAAAGGAGTGACGAAAGCAGGAACCACTTGTCCAGCCCGTGGTTTGCAGCATGAGGGGGCCGGGAGGGTGAGAGCGCCCAGTGTGCCCACGGCCCCAGACACAGCCATGGTTCACGGGGCGCTGATTGGGGGCAGAGGCATGCCAGGTGCTCCGGGTCCGGTCCCCCACTCATCTTCACGGGGAATCCACGTGGGGGGCTGCTGCTCTCTGTTTGCAATGAAGACACACGAGCTGCTGGAAGGCTCTGGGCGGTCAAGCAGTGCGCCCAGGCCCCCGGACCCACAAGCGACAGGATTGGGGGCCAAACGCAATCCCTGCGATTCCAGCTCCCAGCTCTGTCCACGCGCTCCTTTCTCCTCAGTCGACACTGCTTGGATTCCAACTAAGCTGTCCGTGTTTCGAGGCAGGACTGTGCATTTCCTGAGCTCTCCTCCCAGAGCATCTGTTCTTGTGTTGACTGCCAAGAAATATTTACCGAAATTGAATCATAACAGCTCTGCGGGAAGGTCCCTGCCGGCCAGGTCAAGGCCCCGACAGCTGTTCGGTGAGCGGCACGTGAGGCCCTGACCCAGGTGGGCGACCTCCGTACCGTGGGGGGCCGGGGTGCAGGAGGGGCTCGGGGCCATCGTGCACACAGCCTCCCGGGGCGGCACGCTAGCCCACTGTGTCCGTCTGACGGTGGAGAGGGGCGCAGGTCGGGCTCCCTCCAGGTGTCCCGGCAGGTGTCTGAGCCCCGGGGGCATCGTCCAGCCCCACTGCGAGAGTGTGGTTTGGCTTGTCTCAAAGCTTCCAGAAAAATCACTCGAGAAGGAACCCTGCAGAGAGTGGCCGCCCTGCTTGTAAGTCTCGGCATGTTTTCAGACTCCTGACGTGCACCGTCTTGGAGAAAACACTGTAGCCATGAAAACTCAAGCGCGCACCGTGGGAATGCCCCCAGCGTTTCAGAGCGAGGCTTCCGATGGCTGCCTCCTTCCATGGACCACCGTGCAGGCTTCGATGTGATGGGACGGCCCAAGCACACTCAAGTGGCATTTCGGGAGCTCATGTCCCCTTTGACTCACTGATAAATTAATACCACGCTCGATGTTTTCCTGAGAATGCCGCCCCCACACGCCAGAGGCGACAGCACCCTGCTCTTACTTCCTGGGTCAGTCTGCCGATCTGCGCGAGGAGGCCCCCCTCCAGCTCCCCGCGGGGCACCCGTCCCAGCCCAAGCCGGCCCTGGCTGGCGGGATCTTCCAGGGGCCACTGTGAGGACGGGAACGTGTGTCCCATGGGGCCCCCAGCTCCAGCACAAGGTACCCTCCACTTTGATGGCTTTCGTCTAGACCTCCTCACGTAAGATCTTAGACACCCGCACGGTGACCCCCAGACGCACCGGGGAGCCCCCACAGGGCTTGTGGCCACACTCTACACCGTCCTGCTCCCGTCCCCCTGAAGGCACTGCTCGAGGGAGGGGGACCCCGGCGTCCCGGCCTCCCTGCACCGCCAGGGGCTCTGAGACGCCACGGCTCGGGGTGCGTGTGGAGGGTGCGTCCTGCTTTCGTGGGAGGCCGTTCCTTCAGCCTTGTCTGCGGCCCTGTCCTGCTCAGAAGCCCCACAAACCCCACAGCCCTCACGGTCCTCGTGCAATTCAGTTCCTGCAGATGCACAGGCTCACTGTCGGCGGGGCTCAAGGATGGACGCCCGTGGGAGTCCCTCGGGGTTCTCAGTGGGACTTACGCGATGCTGACAGTTTGTTTGTAAAAACAGAGAATCCGACACCCACAGAGACAGCCTAGAAAGCTCCTCCTCTCGGTAGAAAGCCAACACATACATGCAAAGGGAACGTGAAATTTGCAATTTATTTATACTCTCACAGCATCTCTGCACAAGGCACTTACTGATTACAAAGTAACTTTACAGGAGGTGAGAAATCCCGGTGGCACCCTCTAGCCCTGAGGCGGCGGGCCCCCGACAGGTGCTCGGACGGAGAGCCCAGCCCCGCTGCACACGGGGAAGCAAGGGGAGCGCAGGACGCGGATCTGGGGGTGCTCCACGGAATCAGACACGTCCGTCCCGTGAGCACAGAGACGCCCGGTACCTGAAATGACGGGAGGTGAACGAGAGCACGGGACCCCGAGTCGGCTTTCCTCGGCTGCAGAGGACGTTCTCCGGAGAAGGTGTGCGGATGAGCGCAGGGCCGCGTCCGTCTTACCGTTCTAAGCGCCTGAGCAGACAGAGGAGGCCAAACACCATACAAGACCAACATTCGTTGGAAATTTTTTAACGATCTATTTGTTTATTTATTTTAGGGGGATTCGGGCAGAGGGAGAGGGAGACAGAGAATCTCCAGCAGACTCCACACCGAGCACGGAGCCCAACACGGGGCTCGATCCCACAACCCTGAGACCAGGACCCGAGCGGAGACCGAGAGTCTGAGGAGTGTGCAGACGTTTCCAGGGTGCCAAGCCAGGGCGGTGGGGACAGCGGTGGCTGGGGGAGGCGGGACCTCTGTGAGCCAAGCCGCTCCCCGGCTGTGGAAATAGCTTAGGAAACATGGTGGGCGGCGAGGACAGGGTGGGCGCGGATCCCATGCGCCCCGTGTGACTTGGGCTCGGGAGCTGGTGTCTCATGGCCCAGAAAACACTTCCAGCTATGCAGATGCTCACACACACACACACACACACACATGCAGACACCGGAGACTCAGACCTACCTAATTCAAGTCTTCTTCACCTTCCCTATGTGGGAGCACATGAGTGTGTCGAGCAAGCAGCAACCGTGGGGTCAGTGTGGGCGCCTCCCCAGCGGCGGGATGGCCTCGGACCCCAGCGGAGGAGCAAGGAAGGTGGGGAGAGCACGGGACACGGGGCTGCCCGAGGCTGGTTTGCAGTAGAGACGAGTGCCTGCCGCTCCCCTTGTGCTCCGGGCCGGCCGGCGGGGCAGCCCCGCTGGGGACAGGGAGGGCTGGCTGCCTGCACTGGGGGGCTTTGAGCAGTACGTGGGCTGCGGCGACCAGAAAACCCTACATTCAGGTGAGTCCGGACAATTCCCCATCCCCTCCGATGTCAGAGGGACAGATACATTCCAGGGAAGAGGCTGTGCTCCCAAGGCTAGTCAGGGCGGGACCTCGGGGTTAAATGTGCAGGGGGGATGAGAAGACACGCACATGTATACCCCCGTCGTGCACACACCCCCACTGCGCAAACACATGTGCACACGCACACCCCATCGTGCACACACGTGCACATGCACACCCCATCACACAAGTGCACGCCATCACACATGTGCACACGCACATCCCCATTGCAGCACGCACACACCCATTGTACACACATACTCACACTCCTGTTGTGCACACACACCCATCGTGTGCACACCCATCACACACACATGTGCACACACACACCCCACCGCGCGCGCACGTGCACATGCACACCCCCATTGCACGCGCACACACCCATTGTGCATGCATATGCACACTCCTGTTGTGCACACGCACACACCCATCGTGCGCACACCCATCACGCACACACGTGCACACACACCCATCATGCACACACATGCACACTTACACCCCCATCGTGCACACACACCCATTGTGCACGCGCACACACACACACACTCCTGTCGCACACGCGCACACACACACAGGCACACATCCGTCACATGCTTACACACCCGGCAGGTGGGAAACATCACTCCTTGGTTCGGGATCCAGACCATACTCCACATTCACTGACAGCTGCTGGGTGATGGGCACCGCACTCGTCACTCAGCAAACCTGACAGGCGGGTCTCCTTATGGAGAAAGGGGACGAGCAGTGATGTCTGGAATTAAACAGGGAAGCCGGACAGCCCCACGGAAGAGGAAGCAGCTGTGAGAGGGCTCCGGCGAACGTTGTCACCGGCCTCCGTGCCTGACCTCGACATCCTCCAGGCCTCGGCGCCTCCACGCAGGCCCCCTGAACCTCTGCTCTGGGCCCAGCCTCTCCCCCGAGCTGCGCAAACTCCCCGAGCTCTGGTCTCTGCCTGATGTCCCCTCCAGGACGCCCCCCCCACCGGAGCTCATGCTCGGCCTGGCCCAAACCAAGCCCCCTCCATCATCATCCTCATCATCATCATCATCGCTCCCGACGTCACCCCAAACCAGCTGCACCTTCTGCCCGGAGCCAACATTCCTGGGCACGCCCACCTCTGCTGTCGCATGCTGCCAGCAGTCCCCTTCTCCTCATTTTCTGTCCTCTCAGTGCCCTCCTCTAGGCCCCTCCCCCTCCCCTCCCCCAAGCCCCTCCCCCACGCTTCTCTGAGGAAATCTGGGCCCTCTTAGCAGAGAAATTCGCATACCGCCTCCCTCATCCATCCCTCAGCGCCCAAGAATAACTTTTTGGAGGTTGATCGATCAGCGTCCCTTTGCCTGCATCTGATTTTAACGGTTTACATCAATACCTTTATTCCCCAACAAAATGGCACAAGGACACTCCGAGGAAAGAAAATAATGCTTTCTGAGAATCTAGCAAGCCTCGTGCCAGCTGCTTTCACCTACGTGATCAAACTTAATTCCTGGAACGGCTCTGCCTGGTAGATCTTACAAACCCCGCTTCCCAGACAAGCGTGCATCGAGCTCGGGAAAGCGGAAAGGCGCCCCCCAATCGCACTCCTAGCCTCGTCTCCCTCTCAAACCAGGTGGTCTCATCCAGACTCACAACATGGCCCCGAAGCTGACGGACGATGCGGGTGCAGAGCGCCCGCTCGGTGCTGTGGGCCCCGTGGAAGAGCCTGGGGACAGAGCCGGGGACGAACAGAACGGAACGAGGCTCACACAGCGGTGGACGGAAGCACCCTGCCAGGAAGCGTGCCGGAAGCATCTGGAACCTCCAGGATCCCCGCTGTGGGGGGCACGGCGGAGGTGAAGCCGGAGCTGGTCAGGACAAGAGCGTGGAAGGCAAACACGCTGCAGAGGGCAGGCACCCTGGGCGACGACAGGAGGTGGCTGGTGGGCTGAGCCCCCTGAGGCCCCGACAGCAGGGCGCTGCGGGCAGACGGGCTCGCAGGTGCAAAGGCCCAGGGGTAGGAGCTAAGCCCGCACACCTGCAGGGCCACCAAGGGGTCAAGATGGCGGAGCGGAGCCAGCAAGGGGAGAGGGGCACACGGGGCGCGTGCAGGGGGTCGGCCGTGCCAGGGCCTCCCGTACCTGTCATGCTGTGTGCCGCGGGAGGGGTGCCCCTCGCAGCTCTGCCGCTGAGCTGTGGGGTCACGCCCGGGACTCGGTGACACTGGCCCTGCACCCCGTGCTCCGCCACGTGTCCCACGCCCTCCCACACGTGTCCACGACCCGCAGGCTCAGGCGAGCGTGGCCACTTCTCAGGCTGCTCTCCGAACACTGTGTCGCCGGCACCACCGGAGCCGGCGCCCTCTGCCTCCCGCTGACCTGGGAGGGGATGCACCCCGTCCCGGACTTTCCCCCCAGACCACACACAAGGACGCGGTGCGAGGGGAGCCTTGCTGCAGACACCCCAGGTCAGGATGGTGACGCCGGGCCCTGGCTGGCCAGAGCAGGAGGACATGCTGTTCTTAGAAAGCCGCTCCCCCACACCTGCCGTGACACCTGCCATGACACCTGTCCCAACGCACACGCTCACTGGTGGGAGTGAGACACCCCAAAGTGATGGCACCGGGCAGTCAAGGCAGAAGTTTACTTTTGTCTCACGGGACAAAGCGGAGACCGTGAGTCTCCTGTGACCCAAGGGCTCTGCCACGTGTGGCCTCTGAAGTGTACATCTAGAAAGAGCACGGTAAGAGCCCACTCCTCCCCAGGGAGGAATTTCCCACTGGTCAGACGTAGGGGACGGTCATAGCCAGGCACAAAAGGGCTGGGATTCGCAGACTGTCTTCTGGGAAGTCATGTGCCCAGGGAACATGGAGGGTTTCTTCAAACTAGAGGAACAGGGGAGCTGGGTCCCGGGAGACCTCGCCTCCCAGGCGTCCCCCTCTCCAGGCTTCCCATCCTCACCCAGAGGCTCGCTTCCCAGCCAGAGGTGCCCTGTGCATTGAATTCCTAACACAACACTGTTTTCTCCCTGAGAAGGGGTCTGCCAGCCTCAAAGTAAAGCTTTTCTTCCCAACCCACAAAAGAGCAGACATGGGATGGAAAACATGCCAGACCCGGTGACGGGGAAGGGAGGAAAATTAGCCCCTGTCTTTGAGGCCTCTTGGAAACAAGGTCCTAGGGAGGGGAGAAGGGGTAAGTAAGCGCAGGGGTGAGGAGGAGGGACGGGGTGAGAAGTGCGTCCTGAAGGAGGAATTGGGCACTCGTGGTTTGGAGGAAAAAGCAGAGGCAGGGTGGGCACAAGGTAAAATGCGTTCCAGGCTCCCGACTGTGTCGGCTGAAGTCGGATATAATCTCTGTGTCCTTGATTGTCCCATCTGTGACATGGGGCAATGACGAGATCATGAAATGCGACGGAGCAGGTGGGAGGGCACGGGGAGCAGTGCCCCTGGATCCAGCAGGCAGGTGGCCAGCCCTCTCTGAGAAGGAGCCTCGCTGAAATGCGGCAGCCGTGGCCAAGACCTCAGGGGACGAGGAGGCCGAGCCGGGGACAGAGAAGGCAAGGGCGGGGCCAGCCCCGCATGGCCCCCCGGGACACAGGGGCGCACTCGGTGGGAATCGCGGGGGTGGGGGGCTTTCTACCCGCGTGGCCCCCCCAACCCGGACCCTTCACGACGTTCTGGCCAGGGAGGGATCAGAACCGCGGCAGCACGGCCTGGCCAGGGATCTGCGTCATTTCCTCCCCTCCCTGGTGATCTGCTGCGTTACTTACGACCAAGCCGCCGCGTGCTCTCCCGCTGACATTCAGGTCTCGACTTACCCACCACGGAGCGCGCGCACCCTCTTGAAAGGGTCGCTCCCTGCAAGCCCGTAACTCACCCTTCTGTCTACGTGACCAGGGGTCATTTGTGGGACAGGAGACTCACCTTCCCATCGAACGTGGCGGCTGGGGCACGGGGGCTGCTTTCGGGCTGCCGGGGCTAGCTGTTCCCCGGGAAAGCGCGGCCTGGCGACGTTGGATGCATGTACCGCGAGGTCTGCGGCACATCTCGTGGCCGCCAGGCAGACGGTCTGCAAAAAGCCCCCTGAAGATCCGCGGGAAGGTGCTGGGGACTCAGTCGCCCACGGCAGGGAACTCTCCCGTGGACGCTGCCGGCATGGCGGGCTCCGGACATCTGGTCTACCTACAAACCCTGCTGAGCCGCTCTGGTTCTGGCCGGAGCTGCGTCCCACGTACTGTCGGGGCTCCACGGAGCTTCCTACAGTGACACTAGGAATGCTGGGAATGCTGGGAATGCTGGGAGCGCTAGGGATGCTAGGGATGCTGGGAATGCTGGGAATCTTAGGAATGCTGGGAATGCTGGGAATATTAGGAACGCTAGGAATGCTGGGAATGCTAGGAATGCTGGGAATTCTGGGAATGCTGGGAACGGACTGCTGCCTCCGCGGAGAACGGCGGGGCCCCGCGCTGGCAGCTGGGATGCCTTCCCCAGGCGGCGGCGGAGCTGGCGGCGGGCGTGCTCCCCTTCCTCGCACACGCGGTTTCCCACACTCGGTGACCGCCGGACAGCCAGCCTCTCCGCGAGAGGCGCGGGCAGCTCAGCACAAGGAACGGTGCTGGCGGGCCGGAGGGCGCGCGGGAGACCGCGGGCGGGGGGCGCCCACGGCACGGCGGCCTCGGACCCGGGCACGCTACCTGTGTTCACTGTCTGCATTCCTCACCACAGTCCTGCGAGATGGGTAATTTTTATTTGGGGAAACTGGCTCAGCTAAGGTCTCACCGCAAGAGGCAGAGCTGAGGTCGGCCCGGGTCTGCCTGCCTCCAAAGCCCCGTACTGTGTTCCGCATCCTCTGCAAAGATTGGAAGCAGCTTCTGAGGAACCCACGCTGCCGTCTCTGCGACACGAGGACCGAACTCTGTAACCTGCGGTCCGAGGCCTCCACCACCCGCTGACCTCCGTCCCCCACACCTTGCAAAGAAGACAACGCTGGAGGCTCCACGTATCTTGATTTCAAAGTATATTACAAGCTGTAGTCACGAAAACAGCGTGGTGCCGGCCTCAAAACAGACACAAGACCAACGGAACAGAACTGAGCCCAGAATAAAGACACGCATCCTTGGCAGGGGCTCCGAGAACACACACAGGGAAAGGACCGTCCTTCGATGAAGGGTGTTGAGAAAACTGGGTATCTACACTCAAAAGAATGAAATTGGGCCCGTCTTATGCCACTTCCAAAAATTAACTTAAGACGGACCGATTACTTAAATGTAAAACCTCAGGGGTGCCTGGGGGGCTTGGCCAGCTAAGCCTCCGACTATTGACTTGGGCTCAGGTCACGATCTCAGGGTCATGAGATGGAACCCCACATCGGGTTTTGCGCTCAGCAGGCGTCTGCTTCTCCCTCTCCCTGCCCCTCCCCCTCAAATAAATAAATAGATCTTAAAAAAATAAAATAAAATAAAACCCAAAGCCAGCAGGGGTATTTGGGCACTTCCCGTGGCCAGGCCCTTGCCCGCTCCACGGTTAAGCAAAGGGGCGCGGGGTAGGGTCCCAGGCACGCGCTGCACTCCTTGCCGGGGATCTGCCCTCACGAACCGCCCCCCCAACTATCGATCCCGCAGACCCTTCCCTGCGGCTGTAACCGGGCGACCCCGAGCCCCCAGCTCAGGCCTGAGGCTGAAGTCCTGCTCCTCAGGCGAGAGCAGCCAGAAGGGCCCGCTCGCCTCTGCCTCCGGGGAACAGTTTTGCGAGCTGGCAGGCAGAAGCAGTCAGGCTGGGAGGCCCCCCAGACCCCCAGGTCCCCACGGAGGGAGGATGCGCCCCGTGACCCCTCTCTGGTAGGGGGAGGGGCTGGTGTGTGATGCGGGCTAATTAGGGACCGCAGGGCACCCGGGCTGTCATTACGGTGATTAACCCTCACGTGACTTCCTCAAGCCGCCTGTGTCAGAGCGCCGGTGCCGAGAAGCCGCAGGGCCGTGACTTCTGGGTGACCTGGAATGCCCACCCCGGAGGGGACGGCATCCAGCCTCGGTCACCAGACCCGCTTCGGATCACAGGTCTGCTAAGCAGGGGAGGAAAGCGGGGCCACCTGCCCCCAGCGCCCTGGGTCGGGACTCCCCGGGGGTCTCCAGCCAGCTCCTGCTGACCTGGGTCCAAGGGCAGCCACCGTGCCTGGGATCCCCCTGGCAACTTCCGTATTCTGGGCGGGAGAATGCTGGAAGGGTGGGCAGCAGGGCCGCGGCCGACGGCTAGGTGTCACGGAGCTACGTGTCGTTCTCGCCATCCCTGACGCAGCGGGGGGGAGGCGGGGGACCCCGGGAACAGCACTCGGTGGAGCTGAAGTACAGAAGCGCACTGTCGCCCAGTGCGTCAGGAAAGGGGCTCTCCCAGTTCCAGCAACAGCCCCGGGGGCGCAGATTAGAGAGCCCTGCTTGGGGGCCCCGCGCGGAACTGGAGGACACTGAGGCAAGAGGGGTCCCTCCGTCCTTCTAGGGGAACGGCCCAGCGACACTGCGGGGTCGGGCAGGGTCAAAAGCAGGTGGCCCTCAGTGCGGGCGGAGGGCTGGCCCGAGCGTCCTGGGGGACGTGTTAGAAGTACAGAGTCTCAGCGGCACCCCAGCCCCACGGCCCCGGGGACTCTGGGGCTGGGCCAGCCGCTTTCACGGCAGCTTCCGTGAGCCTCTGACGGCTCAGGGGACCCACAGTGACGCGTGAAGGGCCCCAGGAAGCCCACCGTGTGTGTGTGTGACTGCCTCTCACACACACAGGGGCGTTCCTAATGGGAACCACCACCCCAGACTCGACCCCGATTTTCTCGCCCACACTAGCTCCGCGTGAGCCCATAATCCATGATGTGCGTCCGGGAGCCAGCAGGCAGGTGGCCCGCGGCACCGACAGGGTCCTGAGAACGTGGGCCCCTGTCGGCACGTGCCACACAGCTGGCGGAGCGTGAGGACCCAGCCAAGTGGGGGGTACGATGCCACGGGGCAGACGCACCCCCGTGTCACTAGCACAGTCGACCCCAGAGGGGGCCCCCATGGAACCGTGGTCCCCACCTCGGCTGCAGGCTGGAATCCCCCCCAAGATTCTGCAGTGACACATGTGGGATGCAGCCTCCACAGGCAGCGGGGTCCAGTGTGCAGCCACGGAGGGGCTCCCCGGGGAGGCTGGCTCCCACTGGCCAGGCCCCCTCCCCCGCCCGGAGGCGCTGCCTGTCAGGGGCTCTCCCCTCCACCAGCCAGGCATGGGGCAGCCAGGGGAGCATCAGCAGGAAGCCCTGGATATTAAGTGTCACACGATGGTGTGTCACACGGTGTGTCACCGAGGAGACACGGAAGGGCCCGGGGCCAATTAGATAAAGTTTGTGCTTCCTTTTCTTATCAGAGATCAGGGCATTCGTTCCCTCGCTAGAGGACCCCTGGGCACGCCATCCACCAGGCACACGGGGGCGAAGGTCACCGCTGTCCGCTCCTGGGGGGCCGGTCTCTGCCACCTGCCAGGGTCACGGGCTCACCGGAGCGTGTGGGAGAACCCGATTCCCTCTGAGGCCGCCAAGCCACATCCGCCCAAAGGAAGGACAGCCCGGCCAGCGCTCACGTACCACTTTGGGGACCTGCGGTGCCGAAGGAAAGAGCAGTCACCCGCGACGGCGAGGCCCGCCCTCCGTGCCCGGCGACGCTCCCCACATCCCGCAGGCAGACTGCGCTGGGTGAGCTCGAGGCCGACTGAGACCACTTTACCCTGGAAGTCTGAAGGGGGAGGGGCTGGGTTTTTACTTTATTTTCCAGTCGTGTGACTGGTCAGGACTCCACAGTGCTCAGGAGGGATGAGCTGGGGCTTGATGAGAGCCAACGGCTCCCGGACTTGCACGCCGGCGCCCAGACCCAGAGCGGCGAGACCCGTGGAGGGAAATGCAGGATGCCGAGCCCCGGCGACAGGCCTGCCTGGCCTGAGCCTGTGGTCACAGCAGGAAGACGACGGGGGACAGGGAGCGGGCACACACGCGGGGCTCTTCAGCCTCGGGGCCCCGCGGGTGACCGTCACAGGTGTCAGATTGTGGACCCCGAGCCTTAGGAGTCAGTTACAGGGGTCACAGAACGGTGCCCCCTGCGACCCCAGGTGCCCCCTACGACCAGGTGCTTCCTACAACCCAGATGCTCCCTATGACCCCAGGCGGACACTCACGAACGCTCGCAGGACCCTTCCCGGGGTTCGTCCCCGCGAGGAGTCTAGTCTGGGGCTATCACACGCTCTGGGTGCGGCGGAAGGGCCAAGCTGGGGGAGAAGTGAGGGTATTTATCTGAAATTCTTTTTCCCGCCATCAAACGTGCCTTCTTCCACCAGGAGAGACGCACGTACCACAGCCTGAACTCAAGCCCTGAGCTCCAAGGGGGGGAGGAAAGGGGCCAGAGAGGGAACGAGCTTGGCAACTAGTTTCTTATCACAACACTTTTTCACCGTGCGTTCATTTATACTGAGGTGTGGGGCCCCCAGCGGGTTCTTCCTGCTCGCTCTTCCTGATTAAAATTGTATCTTTCTCAAGAAATTCATTCTTCGCAAAATTACGTAAAAACAGGCACCGCGAATCCCTCCGGAATCAGTTACAAGGACTCTTTGGCCGTGTAAGACGTGGATTGTGATTTGTTCCTGGCCGGACTTGTCGAGCCCCGAAGGCCTTGCTTTAACACACCTGGGGGCGCACCGCAGCCTGCGACAGCCTGCGACAGGGCCGCGGTCCCCAAGCCAGAGGCACCCGGACCAAAGGTGGCCCCCTCGCCCAGCCATGCCTGCCTGTGTGTCCGAAAGAGTCTCAAGGTCACCCAGCGTGGGAGGAAAGGAGCGTCTCGGGCTCCCATATCCAGCCTCCCTGCCCCTTTCAAATGCCTCGTGCCCCCGCTCTTGGCTCCTGTCCCCCGAGAAGTCTAGACCTGGGAAGTCTAAAGATTGCAGTGGCCTGAGCCCTCGATGACAGGCAGAGTTCAAGAACTTTCGCATCTGAATGTTAACAGCACAAATGTGAGCTGTAGAAGTGAATCTCTAATGGTGGAATTCAGGCCTCGGGAAAGCCACTGCGAGAGGCATTCAGGGGAGCAAAAAGAGTGCTTCATGAGAACCATGCAAGTGACAGGAAAGATGCACCCCGATTCCCGGCCAACAGCGTCCCGCCAAAGACATCCGGTGTGCGATAAAGGGTGACCCAGCTCCAAGTACCTTGTAGACGATGTAGCCGATGCTGAGCGCGCTGTCCTATCCTCTTCCGGTGCCGACGATTCTTCTGCATCAGACCCAGCAGCACCGTGCAGCAGGGTTCGCCGATGCCCCCCTCCTGGCTGTCATCCACCTTGGCCAGATAGATTCTGAACTGCGGATTAGTCCAGTAAGTGAGAGGAGGTCCCCAGGTCGCCAGGAGGCCGTGGTTTCCCCCGTGGGGGGTGAGGAGGCGGGAAAGAACACAAGGGGAGAGCCTTGGTCACCCCAGAGAACGTGCAGTGGGTGGGTAAGCGGGCCCCGGCAAGTTTTCCTCGCAGGGTCGCGAGCACGCCCTCCTTCCCCCTTTCCCCTCCCACACACGGACAGATGTGTCCCACGGCATCCGGAGACTGTGCAAGGGGCCATCTAACTGCGAATACTCGAGGTCTGATGGCCCCAGGGCTGCCCTGGGACACTCCCAAGTGACCCCCAAGTCTTCCAGTTCTCAGCCTCTGGCTCCTGAAGACGAGCCCATCTCGGGGAGGGAGATCTCAGAGTGCGGGGGGAGTCACATCTCAGGAGGCCTCTGCTCACAGGCTCCAGAGACGACCCGTCTGGTGGGCGTCTGTCTGCCCCACCCCGTCCTGAGGGCTGACCCTCTGTCCCTCGACCAGGTAGCTGCAGGTCGAGACACCATCCCTCCCGAGTAAGTCACTGAAGATGCACGAGAGAGAATTAAACAGACTACGAGCCACACCCTACAGGTTTTCTGAAAGAGGGCTTCCCTTCAAAGAGGACTTTTTAAAACTCTTACAAAACGACGACTACACAAGCCGAGGCCCAGAGAGGTCCAGTGGGTCGTGGGAGGGCACACAGCACTCTCTGACCGTCAGGCCGCAGCACATAATTGAAGATGACGGGCCCGGCCGGTGTCCGCACACGAGGGCCTCAGCGGTTTTAAATAATGATGCGCCCGGGGCAGAGGGATGCAGGGAGGGGGAAAGGACAGCCTTGGGGAGGGTCCTCACATCCCCTAATTGGGGGTCCAACTCGATGAGATAACAAGGCACGCGCAGGAAACCAAGAGCCACGGACTGTTAATGAGAACATTACATTCAACCCCACCTGTCCCCAGAACCGCCACGTCCAGACTGTCTGGGCACAAGTGCGCGGACTGCAAGGTCAAGGCCCTGCAGCTTCCCGGGCAGACGCACAGGACATCATCACCAAAGGGCAGGCACAGTCGGTCCCTTCCCGACAGCCAGGTGACCCCCGATGGGGTCTGATGGTGATTCCGGGCAGATGCCTCGGGAGAGGGGCGCCCCCCCACCGCTCCACACTCCCCAAGCGATCCGGGCCCATTTCCTACCCGTTTTCTAAGCGCTTACTAATGGCGAGCATATTTTAATTTCTCCCAAATGCAGCGTTATGGTAATCCCTACGTTCTTTTGTTTACTCCTTAACAGAACTGGAGGAAGAGAATGTACGCAGCGTCCCGCACGGCGGACATTCACGCTGCGTTGTGACGACCAAGCAGTGGGGCGGAGCAGAGGGAGACGAGCCTCCCGGCGCCCGACAGCAGTGTGGCCCAGCTGCCGCCAGGCGTGGGGCTCAGGGCCGCGCAGGGGTGCAGGAAGAGACACACGGTGCTTGGGACCCAGCCTGCATGCACGTGGGGTTTTATTACGACTCGGAACACAGCCCTGCAATGAGCTCAGTCTCCAGCAACGGCAGAGCCGGGAGGACAGGGGGCTGGGCGGCTGGGGGGCTGGGGGGCTGGGGGGCGGAGGGAGCAGGCTTTGCTTTCCTTCATTTCTCCTTAGGGGGGTGAGGTCGGTTGTTCAGTATCTTCCTCCTGCTGCCTCGGCTGACTCGACCCGAGAGGAGCCTGTGTCGGAGTGATGTTGGAGTGATGTCCGGGGAACCGGGGAGGGCCCCCCCACCCGCAGTGAGATGAGGGCCCCCAGGTTAGGGCAGAGGGCGGGGCTGCCCAGACGTCCTCCCTGCGGTGGAGCTCTGGTGGCCCCCACGGGAGCGGGCAGCGGCCATCCCGGACCCCCAGGCTCAGGGGGCTCTACCCCAGCCCCCAGGTCCGGCTCGGGCGCACACGGTTAGCACGGCGCGATCTACTGGAGCAAGAGCGGGTCCACGCATCTCAGGGGCATGTGGGTCCACCAGGGGCCAGGAGAAGCGCGAGAGAGGAGCAGGGTGAGCACGAGGAAGGGCATCCTTGGGGGGGCAGGGGCAGGTGGGGGGGCACATGGACGCCCTGAACACACAGAAGCTACAGAAGGCTGTTGGCTGAGCTCCGGGGGCTGCAGAGCCTCGGTCCACCCTGCCGTCCTGGCCTCCAAGCCCAGGGAGACGCGGGGGCCCCCGCGGGGCGCCAGAAGCCAGCCAACAGGCCGAGGCACTGCGCAGCCCGGGGAGGACAGGCCAGAAGGACCTGGCGCCCCGCAGCCCGCCGTGCGCCTCACCTGGGAAGCTGGCGCCGCCCCGGGAGGTGGGGCCCCACATCCAGCGGCCGTTGGACAGGACCAGGTCCCATTTGTGCAGCTCCTCGCTGCTCAGGGAGTCCGGGGACAAGCTGCAGATCTCCAGCCGGGAGAACTGCCCCAGGAAATCCAAAAATGACATCCTGGGGGCAGAAGGGTCGGAGGGCTCTGCGTCCACGGGGCAGGCTCCGGGAGAGAGGACGGCGTGCCCGCCGGGCCCAGGACGGAGCAAGGGACCAGCTCTGACCCTGCCATGTCCGCGGGGCCGCTCTCCACGTCCCTGGCTACTGTTGGCATCTCCGTTTCATCATAGAGAACCCTCCTCGCGGGTCTAACGACCTGGCAGAGGGACGGGCCCTGCCACCGGGGCCGGGCACCTCGGGGCCTGCATAGACATCCTCCGATTTAAGTCTGCCCGGCGGAGGTGTCCCCAAACCACGTCATGTTCAAGGGGCGTCCCTGTCATCTGTCCTAGCCCACCCACAAAGGAGGTCACCCCGTCACCTGTCACACGGCTAAGCCCAGCTTCGCCAGATGGGAGTGGCGCTCTGCCTCCGTGGGGGGGCAGGGGGGCGATGAGGACACAGGCTGGCCCCGAGGTCGGACCGCATGAGGGTCAAGGGGGGAGAGGAAGGCCGCCGCCAGCAGGAGCCACGTCAGGTTCCCGAACCCTGGCCGCACAGGAATGAAGCCACCGGGAAAGACGGCTCCCGCAGACGGCGCTCACCAGAACTCGCCGTCCTCGGCTTTCTCGTCCAGCTCCGCCTTCTGCCTGGGGTCTACGTCATTCCACTCTGGGGCACTGGGGGACCATAAAATTAAAATCTTTAAAAAGAGAAGCAGATGGGGTCGTTCGTGAAAGGTCTGCCGCAGCGCACGCTGTTTCCTGAAGCCGGACGGCCCCCGGAGGGCCGAGATGGACAGGAGCCAGACCCCAGCGGGCGGGCGGCGGGGGGTGGACACACGTCCCGGGAGGGACGCGGACCAACGACATGGACCCCAGTCGTGCAGCTGGGACATTGTCTTAATTTCACTGCTGGGGAACCTTCCAATTCCAGGCCCCAACGACAGGACCGCGGGTCCGAGCGAGAGCGTGAGAGTGCCCGTCGGGCGTGCACCCGCGCGTCCACGGGCTGGTTGTCGTTCTCGCTCACCCGTCGGGTAAGGATCCTGGAGGAGTCGGACCCTCGCTGGGCACAGGCACACCGTCCGTTTCCCGAGCCGCCAGGGACGGCCACCAGGCCTAGTCGGGCAGCAATTTCCCTGAAGTCATGTCACCCGTGAGGCCTCGTGCTGTGGCCTCTCCGTGGCAATGGCCATATACTCAGCCGCCTGCCTGACCTTGACCGAGCCCGGTCTCCTGAAATACGTGTGCAGCGTCTAGGTACTGAGCAGTACCAAAATGTCCCTTCCTGGATGCCTTCAGCAACTCACGAGCCCTCCGCCTCCCCGCGTGAACGCCTGGCCACGCGGGACCCGAGGGTCACACAGGAGGGAACCCAGGACCCCTTCAACTCATGGAAACGTTCCCCCATCAGACCCAAATCTCAGAACGTGCTTGTTGTAAACAAACAGTAGGGACAAGCTGGAGAATTCTGGATCTGACCTAAATCTCCCAGTTGGATTTTAAACCTAAGAAAAATACAAATTGTTTAGGTTAATGGACGTTGGGCTGACTTAGGGCTGTGGCTCAGAGACCCAGCGTCCTCCTGCCCCACTGGCTGCTACAGAAAGTGTCCCGCTGCGTCTCCAGCCGCTGGAGCGCGGCCCTCGTCCGCCACCTCCGCCCCCCAACCCCGCACCTGCCCCAGCCTCTCAGAGACCCGGGGAGGGGGGATCAGGGAAGGAGATGGGTCACAGAAGCCCTCTGGGCAGCTTGCTAAACAGCGTTGGCTGAAAAGGCCAAAACTCAGAGTGCCGATGTCATTCGGCCGGCACCCCTTTCTGGGCAGTTGGCAGAAGGGAGGTTTCGGGTTTTGCTCCAACTTGGGCAGCGGAATCAGCGTCCGTGGCCCTCAGGACCCACCTCTCTCCGTGGTGCACACCTGAAGGGAAGTGCGCGGTAATGGGCGGTGATGGGCGGTGGTCGCCTGTGATAAAGCCCCTCCTGGAGCCCTCGTGGGACGGCTCCCAAGAGCTTAGGGACCTGTCAAGACGGGTTTACTCCCATTTCCCAGGCGCTTCCTCAGTGGGGGGAGGCCTGCCCGAGGGGAGCCTGTCTGGCCCCTAGTGACCTTGTCGGGAAAGAGCAAGCTGCCCTCCCCTCCACCAACTGCCACCAACTGGCCCCTGGGGCCGGATGCCGCTTCCTAAGCTGGGTGCTGGGGGCTTGGCGTTTGTCAGAGAGACCAGGGCCTGCGGTGGGAGGCGCCCAATCCCTCGAAGGTCCGGCCTCCCCTTGCGATCACCGCGGTGCGGCAGGTGGAACACAGGCAAACGTTCCCGAGACAGAGCTGCCAAGCCTGCAACGGCCAAGCGGAGACCCGGAGACCAAGACTCCAGCTGCGTGGGGCGTGCTCTGCTCAGCGGGAGCCCCGCGGTACCCCTTCCTGCCGGGCTGCCGGGCTCAGAAAACGCGGCCGCGCTCGTAGGGCCCGGGGTCTCATGAGGACTGTGTTTTGTGAGACGCCTTTCCGCAAGGGGAGGCGAGAATGGGGATGAAAAACCTACCCGTCGCTCCAAGCTCCTGTCCACTCCACTTCACCCCATGGGTTCCGCAGTCTGATCAGCTTCTCGGGACGGCCCCGGAAATCCACCTGTAAGGTCCACAGGCACAAGCACCTGAGCCGCTGGGGTCCGCTGCCCAGCGCCCCCACCACCGACTCCCGCCCCATGCCCCCCCACATGTGCCCCACGCCCCTGGTCTGCCCCGCCCCCACGTCCTCCCCACGCCCCTGCGACCCTGCATCCGTCCCCCTCCCCAGCCCCCACATCTGCCACCCACGCTCCCCATGTCCTTCCCCTGCCCCAGGCTCCCACATGTGCCCCACGCCCCCGCACCTGCCCACCCCCGTGCCCCTGCGTCCTCCCCACACCCCTGTTACCCCGCGTCGGTCCCCCACGCTCCCCACATCCGTCCCCCTCCCCACCCCCTGCATCTGCCTCCATGCTCCCTGCGTCGGACCAACCACGACCCAGCGTCCGTCCCCTCCTCCACACCCGAGCCCCCCGCACCGACCTGCGTCTGCCCCATGCCCCCGCATCTGCCCCGCCCGCCGTGCCCCTGCGTCCTCCCCACGCCCCTGCATCCATCCCCCCTCCAGCTCCCTGCATCTGCCCCCCAGCTCCCCGCCTCAGAACGCCAGCGCCCCTGCGTCCGAACCCCCCCACGCCCCCGTGCCTGACCCCCCGCACCCAACCCCCGTGCCAACCTGTGTCTGCCCCACGCGCCCCGTGTCTGTCCCCCCCACGGCCACCCCATGCCCCCACATGCCCCACCCCCGCGCGTCTGCCCCCTGAGGACTTGCACTTTCCAAATGTCCCCAAAGAGCCACACCCTTGTTTTAATGCATGTTTTCCGGACATGGCCAACTGCTCTATTTCCCACAATTTGGTTGAACAAACCGTGCCTCTGGCTCACAAACAAGTTTGTGTCGGCTTTAACGTGTGTTTAGATTTTGTAGTTGACTAAGACTCCCTGAGCTCTTCATCCACGAGACGAAATGACATTAAACGCGCAGAGCGCAGTGGTCAGCTTTCAGGGAGCATGCGCTCTGGACGAGGCATGCGTGGCACTAAGTGCTTCACACGCACTATCACCGCAATGAAGCCTCACGGCCGTCCCAGGAGCTCAGTGCTGTAGTTACTTTCTTTGACAGCTCAGGAATCCTAGACTCAGAGGGCGTAGGTCACCTGAGATCAGGGCATGGTGGAGGGAGGATGGACACCCAGGCGGTGCGTCTGCAAACACACTTGGAAGCCCACACTTACTGCCTTCCCCAGCCACTTGCGAAACACTCGCTAGAGCCCCCATGCTCACATTTCGCATACACACTCCCCTCCGTGTCCTCTGTCATGCCCTCGCCCGTGCTTACACATGTGTGCTCAATCTCTGCTTGAGAACGGACTTTCCTAAAGAGCGTGTTTGCGAAACACAAGCCGTTTTAATACACGACAAAAACTGAGATCCCATCTCATTTCCCTTTTTGCCTTGGCCGTCGGGAAGCCCAGAGCAAAGCTAATTTTTCAAGGGCAGCCGTCATTTGCCTGGATTGTCTGGTGGATTTTAGCTTCATGGTTTGATTTTGTCTGTGCTCGTCACTGTAAGCCGCTGCAAACGCTTTTTCCAAGTGGGCAGAATATAGTAAATAAACGTAGTGAAAACTGTAGCCCGTGCTTTCTGCTTGAGTTGGAGAGGAAGGAACAGCGCCGCTCCTTCCCCAGTGTGCCCTGTCCTCGGGGAGCCGACATCACAGCCTTTATCCACTTTGGGGTCCTACAGGTTTCCACCTGTGCACACACACTTCTTAGACCACATATAGAATCTAACGGACAATCTCTACCTTTTCCAAAACCGTCCTCCCACCCCCACCCCGTCTCGTCTGCATGTCGCCGGACCCCATGGAGCTGGGGCTCAGAGATGTCGCAGGATCCGTCTCCCAGGGAGGAAGAGTCCCAAGGGCCCTTGAGCAAGAGTGACCCATGCACGGGTAGCGCCTCCAGCAGCCAGGGAGGGACCTCCGCAGCGACCTGGACGCGTGCGGTACCACTACTGGCTACCCTCCCCTTCCCACCAGCCTCACCTCTTGGACACCAGTGATGGAGTAGGCGTGGCTCCGCACCAGTTTCTGGCAGGTGGTGGCCTCCACTCCTGCTTCAGCTGCACTGGAGACCTGGTCGGGGATGAAGTCCATGGAGGGTGGCTCTGACCCTGACCCTGACCTTGACCCCGTCGGGGCTGGCCCCTGGGCGGCGCTGGGGTGCAGGTGCGGCGGTGACCTCGGTGACTCTGAACAGGCCTGCAGCTCCAGGCCGGCACCGCTGTGGCTCAGGGGCCAGAGCACGGCTTACAGGCTTTAAACGCCACCAGACGCCAGGGGTCACCTACTCTCCCCAAGTGACCCCATGCCGCCTGCACAAGACCCCTCTCTGGGCCCCATGTCGTATCCCCACCACACACACCCTTGGGCTGAGATTTGGCAGAGACGTGCCATTCGTGTGCTGAGGCCACCAGGTCAGGGACAGACAGGGGCAGGGACAACAGACCAGCTCCAGTGTCCGTGCCGCCCTGGGGCCCAGATCACCAGCCCTCCCTGGGCAGCACATGCACCCTGGCTCCAAACCCGCTCCCCTTCTTCTCAGGGATCTCCAAGGCCATCAGGTAACCCCCTCGTGTATCTATCTCCTAAAGCCCCACGATCGCTGAGCAGAGAAGGAGCAGCGAAGGCGGGATGCGGGATCCAGCACTCAGGTCTCCGTTCTCAGGCCATTCCCTGGTACCGCAGACTGGGACTCCCACGATGGGCCCCACTCCCTACCCACTAATAAGGTCTGGGACCAGCGCGTCCCCAGACTTGCCAGCAGCTCAGCCCCAGACGCTGCTCTGGCCCCTTCCCCGCCACGCACGGGGGAGCAGAGAGACTCACGTCAATGGAGCAGGCCAGCAGGGACCCCGCACGGAGCGCCCTCCGGATGATCTGGAACAGGCGGGCCGGGGGCTTCTTCAGGTCGTAAAACTCAGAGATGCCGCCGGTGAGATTCTCAAACCCCTCCACCGTGGACCCTCCAGTGAGAGCCTCATAGGAACCGTTGAGCCTGCGGGGAAAGAGAAAACGTGTATCGCCCCCACGTGAGGGGCCCGCGTGGGCTGGCGCTGGGATGCGGAGTGGGCAGGGAGGTAAGAGAGGGCCCTTCACCAATTTTGCGTTGGGCCAGCCGGGAGCTCCGGCCACGGTTTGCAGGAACCAACCTGGGGCCACCTCCCACCAAGCCACCCTTCCGCCCCTCCAAGCCCTCTAAGAAGCGAAGTGCAGCCTTCCCAGCGTGGACCCTGGTTTCCTGGGATCCTGGGGATTGGGAGCCCCCGGCAGCCGTGGGGAGAGTGCCCTGGGGGCTTGCTCCAGGAAGAGGGCTGGAAACGAACGGGGTCACAGGACAGGGTAAGTGACACGCATCAGAAGAACCCACAAAGAAGGCTTCCCACATGGAACTCCAGTGGGAAGGGGGCAGTGAGAGCTGGGCAGGGCGTCAGCATCAAAGTGTACATGTTCCTTCCTCGTCATCGTTCTTTGAAAAATTCACCTTGACCTAGGAACTAACCTTGGGGTTTGAAGGAGGAGAAGGGGGAGGCACCACACAGCTGCAGGGCTGACCCTCACCCCGATCCACACTCTCACGGGGGCAGGGCTGAGCCGAGAGCTCCTGGCCCCAGTATCTGGGTGCTGGGGGGGAGCTCGGCCCGGCACTGCCAATTCAAGGTGGGGCAGGTGCCGTCCTCCGGGGACACGGGGGTCTCCCAGCCCCCAGCCACGTACTCACTTGGCGTAGGCCTTCTCCAGCAGCGCTCCCCAGAACTCGCTGCCCGTCTCTGAGTGCAGGAAGAGTAGCTCCCCGTCCTTGGTGGGCAGTCTGTCGTCCACAACCACCTCCACCCACTTGCCGTACTGCCAGAACTGGGGGGCGGGGGGACACGGAACAGAGGCCCCTCAGACAGTACCCCGAGCCGGGAGCCGAGCTCCGAGCCCCTCCCCCAAGAGCAGGATCTGCGTCCTGCGTCCACGCCCACGGGAGAGGCCAGAGAATGCAGGACCTGCGGCATCCAGCATGAGTGATAAGCCAACGCGCCGTGGTGGGTGTCTGGTTTGGGGATGTGGGGAGGGACCCAAGGCCACGGGAAGGAGCCCCAGCGACAGGGTCAGAGCAGCGAGGGCTGCCTGATAAATAGAGCGCCTTCCTGAACCGCGGGTGTCCCCTTCCTTACGATTTTATTAACACTTCCTTTCCTCTGACTTGCTCTATGCTAAGAACACAGCATATAACACGTTTGAGCTACAAAACACGCTTATGTCGACTGCTTATATTCTCGGGGAGGCTTCAGGGCTGAAGATTTGGGGAAGTCTAAGAGACACCCAGATTTTCGGCTGCATCCCGACCCCCACGTAGCTGCACAGTCACCCATGGTGTCCTGGGCCCCGGGCACGGTACCTGAAAACGGAAGATCCCCGCGTAGTTCTGCTGGAAATCCTGGCCCCCTGGGACCACGCGGCGAAGCAACTCTTGATTCAGCGTTAGGGAGGCGAGGGCGGCCAGCAGCCAGCAGTCACCTGCACCCCGTCACAGGGACACCCCGGTCAGGCCCGCCACACGTCCCTGCCCGATCTGACCTTCAGCGCCCCGCTCGGCCCAGCCTGTGTCACCCCGCCCCCTTCCGGGTCAGATGCCCTGACGTCCTCTCCCGTGTGAAGGTCACGGGCAGCTCCCGCTACTTCACTCAGAGTCCAGTCCTCAGGACCGGACGTTGTCTGCTGCCCCCTACGTCTCGGGACACTGACCATTTCACCTCTAAGCACTGACGGCTCGGGTGGAGAACCCAAAGGAAGAAGACACTACGGATCCCGCCCACGGCTCCAGCTTTCCTCCCTTACCCCTACCAGGAACCTGCCCTCCAGGCACACTCCGATGCCCTGCCCTTTCCCCCAGAGTGGTGGCTGCTTTGTGTCCCCCCCACCCCCGCAAGTCCTCACCTCGAGCACCCCCGCCCCGTGACGCACGCGGCCCCGCCGCCCCCTCCGACGTCCTCCCCGCGGCCCCCCCGTGACGCACGCGGCCCCCCCGTGACGCACGCGGCCCCCCCGTGACGCACGCGGCCCCCCCGTGACGCACGCGGCCCCCCCGTGACGCACGCGGCCCCCCCGTGACGCACGCGGCCCCGCCGCCCCTCCGACGTCCTCGCTCCCGGCTGAGCTGTCCAACCACCCGCCCGGAACACTCCTCGCACATTACAATTCAAGGCACGGAGACTCCGCGTCCCTCCGTTGCTGACATCAAACAGGGCTGCTCAGCTGGAGGAGCTTAATTTTCTTTTCATGTGCCTCCCTCGGGACATCGCCCATCGGAGCGCGGGGCTCCGAGCGCGGCGTTTGGGTTCCTGCCAGGGACTGTCAGGCGCGAGTGGACCGTGGGTCCAGGGACACATCCAAAGCAGCCCGCGCCCCTTCCAAGTCCTCCTGGGGGACGGGCTTCCAGTCTGCTGCTCAGAACATTTCGGGAACTTGTCTGGGCACCTGCCTTGAAGCCTGTGGCGCGATCGCGGGGGTCTTCTCCATAGGGACGCGGCTTTGACCTTGGACCATAGCTCTGATTTCCAGAAGCAGCCAAGAGGCTTTCGGTGGCAAGTACGGTGGGCGGAAATCCTGGGAAATATCTTGGTGGACGAGTCCCTCCTCGCCAGCCACCCTCCAGCACGATCGGGCCGTGCATTAGAGTTTGGACTAACCACGGAGCTAGAATGGGGGGTCCTGGGTCACTGACCTCAGGGAAAGTCGGGGAACCTCCTGAGCTTTGTTCTTTCTACCCCTTGCTCAGGTTATACATGTAATGGCTTTAATAGGTATTAAAACAACAAAGTGATTTTTAAATTCCGCTTAAACAGTGACCTCCTAGAACCCTCCACCGCCTCCACCTGAAGGCCTCGGGCCTTCTTCTGGTAAACAGCAAACACACCCCAACCCCAACAATGAGGGGCTCTGGTTTTAAGCCCACCAAAAAAGAGTCATCCTGAATCAGGCTTTGTTAGAACAGAAAGCGCTAAATCAGAAATTCCCTTTCTATCTGAACACCTAGTGTTATTATAAACCATAGGTAGCAAGAACTGAAGGTCTAGCTTATGGGCACTTCCCAAACCCCAAGGGGAGAAGTAGAGCTGCCCCTGGGCCACCGGCTGAAGGACAGGTGAAGGAAGCAGGGACAGAGAAGAGGTCAGGTGCTGGGACTGCTGCAGTAGCCCCTTCGTGAGGCTGATCAGTGGCAGGAGCAGGAACAACAGTAAAGCCGCCGGTAGGTTAAAGATGAAGCCAAAGCAGAGGGTATTCATGGGGGCCCTGGGAGCGGCACAGAGCCTGGGGACAGATAGGTGGGGATCTCAGGGACGTCTGCGCCCGCTGGTGGCAAGGAGATAGGGGCAGGTTGGTCCCTTCCTGGAGCTGTGGTGGCTGCAAGGTGGGGCCTGGGAGCCCCCTGGGAGAGAACAGGCCTGGCCCTGCACAGTCGCACCCCCCTGGGGCCACCCAGGGCTCCGGGGACAGCTCTGGCACAAGCACCAGCCAGTTTGGGATGCTGTGATTCATAATAACAAATGCAGGCTGGGTCTTAGACCTGTTTCTAAGGCTAGGCGGGGCACAGTGGGAGAAAGCATAGTTCTTTTGTTATGTTAACGAGGTGTCTTAGGAAAGCCCCTAGGTGACCTGAATGGTTGCCAGGGGAACCAACCTGGGATGACTGGGTTGGACCTTTCAGAGCCACCCCCACCCCCTGACCCTGGGGCCCATGAGCAGTACTGGTGATTCCTGATTCCCTCCGTCAGGCCTCGTCGTGAAGCCTCCAGAAATACCCAGAGGCCCGGCTCAGAGAGTTCCCAGGCTGGTGCAGGTGTGCAGATTTGGGGCGATCAGCACCCCTTCCCCAGACCTCACCCCGTGCCTCTCCTCCATCTGGCTGTGCCTGAGCCGGATCTCTGATAGGAACCCGTGCTCTGGGGAGTGCGATGTTTCTCTGAGCTCTGGGAGCCCAGGGACGGATCGTGGGGCCCTCCGCCTACAGCTGATGGGTCAGAAGCACGGGGGACAACGGGAACAGGAGCCTGGGGTCTGAGGCGTGGGGGGACAGTCTCGTGGGGCTGAGCCCTTAGCCTGTGGGTCTCTCTCCGGGCAAACAGCGCCTCGGAACTGAGTGGGATCACAGGACACCCGCGGGGGTCACCCAGGGGACCTCTGGCCTTCCTCGTGTCTGGGTGCCGTCTTGGAGAGGCTGGAGACTGGCCGGCCTTGAAGAAGCAAGAAACCACCCAATAAGGAACACTGATCCAAAAGAGATGGGGACCTTTCGGAGGCAGGTGGAAACACCCGTGATCGGCCGGCTTGGGGTTCCCTCCCACTCGCGATCAGGGGTTCACAGGCGGGCACCATTCGGCTCTGGTGCCTGCACCAAGCCATCCCACGGTGACCACCGGGCCTCCTACAGGCCCTCTGAGCCCCGTAGTTATACCACTCTTCCTTCCCTCCAAACCGTGCCAGCGCCAGCCCTCACCCCTGCCTGCACCCCTGCAGAGGCAAAGGTGGACACTTCCGACCCTGGGAGACAGCAGCTGGACCGGGTTCTCAGGGCGCCGCACGCAGCCCCGGCCTCCTCTGCGGCCAGCCTCCATCCCACGGACGCCCCTCTGCCCTTTGCCCAGGCTCCCCCCAGGGAACGATGCACCTGGCCCTACCCCATCGCAGAGCCCGGAGCTTTCCTTGCATCCACGGAGGCCGCGCCGATGGGATGAGCTGGGGGTCCCCCAAGGAGACGGAGCAAGGAGAGGCTGGGACCACGCAGTGCCCCTCCTCAGCGCCAGCCCTGCGGACCCAGGGGGCTTGGGTTTGGCCCATGTTTCCCGAAACACGTCCACTTAGTTCCTGGTGCGGAGCCAAAGCCACGCTGCCCTCCCGCAGAGGCCGAGCTAAGCAGCAAGAGGACATGCGCCCCATTCTGCACACAGCTGTTTGCAGCAGTCGAATCTTTAGCATCGCAGACTTCCCAGGCTTTATTCTCCTAAAATCACGTCTCCGAAGGAAGGCAGGACCCAGGCTCTGGGCGAACATGACCTCTGACGGTTGCTAAGGGGCTCCCACCTCCGGGAGGACGGCCTGGCTGAGCAGGAGGGAGCAGGGCGCTGGCCAGGACCGCCACCGCCGCGCAATGACCAGCACCCCCATGTCTCGGCATTCGCCGAGACACTTGTAACAGCAAAAGGGACAGACAGCTCCGCGGCTGCCCTAGCCGACAGGGCAAGGAGCGGTTCAGACCCACAGGGCGGCGAGCATCCCTGGAGGGGAGGCAGGAAGGGGACTCATCGCAGCGCACCTAACTCCTGAACAGCGCGCATTCAAAATACTAACAAAATAATGGCGAGCAAGAGGAACGAACGTGTCCTGACCCCGGAGGAGACCCCACTGTGCGGCGTCAGAGCTAGAACTCGTAACACAGTCTCCCCGAGGGGCGCCCGGCACCGCCCTCTGATGGGGAGCCTTCACCCACCACGCGGGGCGGCCCCGCTGACTCAGGGGGCTGTGACTCCCCCCCCCGACCCCCTCCCACACCCAGGAGCAGCCACATTTCCACCGGCTGAGCCTCGCTCCAGGCCACAGGCCCTCAGCCCCCTTCCGCTCCGTTCACACAAAAAGCCAGCGCGCAGCGGGGCTCACCCCGGGGCCCCTGCTGGCGGCGGCCCCACTTCCTTCCGGCGGGCTGGACTCTAGGGCGGTTGGGTCCCTCTGTGCCCGGCCGGCCACCCGCACTCACCATGGCAACGCCCAGGCCTCCTTGGGAAGCCCTCTTTTCTCCCTGTTGAAAGCCATTCAAACCTCTATGCAAGCCGACAATTAAAATGCACTTATTAAATAGCTTTTCCGAAGTTAAAACATCTGTAGCAAGAAGCTGTGAAAAGAGTTCTTTTGGAGCTGTGTTTCCCTGAGACACATGCTAATTAGGTTAAACACGGAGCTCGAAGCAAAAAGTAAAAAGGCAGGACGAGAGGGGCCAGGACGCAGTGCCCTGCCCCCGTGCTCCTGCACAAAAATGGCTTGAAGGGCACAAGGGCTTGGGAGACAGAGGCCGTGGCTCTGGGCAGCGGGGGCCCGGCGGTGCGGGGCACCCGGAAGGTTCGCACAGCTCTGCACGCACAATGCGCGAGCTCGGCCAAGGGGGTGTCTGCTAGTGACGCGCGTCAAGGCCAGAACGTGGGAAGCATTTGCAATACAATACCCGTGAATTTCAGATTCATAACGGCTTCCGGCAGGTGGAAGAGAACGGGTTTTCTTGGCTGGAACGAGGAGGAAAAGGAAGGAGGGGACCCTCGTGAAAGGACGGGGTTTTCGGGCCCGTGTGGACACTGAACTTCTGTTTGCTTTGCTGACCTTCGAGGGTAGGATTGATGTCCACGTCTCCAGGCCCAGTCCTGCCGCTATCCCGAGACGGGGAGCCCCCTTCCGAAAGGGAGCTCGGCTGGAAGATGGGATTCTCATTTTCTCACTTATTTTAAAGCATCTGCTGGGACAGCCGACAGTCGTGCAGGCGTGGCCACTCCATCCGGCGGATTGTGTCCACGTACGGGCCACGACCGTCAAGCACGGCCCCCACAGCTGTCCACGGCGCGCCTACCATCGTGGCCCATTGCTCCTGCGTGGAAGGGGTTTGGTGGCCTGCAGAGATCTCCCCAGGCGAGCCCCGGTTCCAGCGTCACAGCCCCACGCAAGGAGCACCGTCTCAGAAACACAGACACACACGCAACGTCGCACACGTGAGGTCTAGTCCCGTTTCGTGACACACCGCCGCCCTCGCCCCAGACGGATAGTCCCCAGGCACTCACCCAGACTCCCCTGACAGATGTCTGTTCGCGTGGCTCCGTCCACAATGAACTGGGGGCTGGGACACAATTCCTGAAAGCAAGGGGGACGAAACACAGGTCACAAGACGCCCCGTGCTGGTGGCAGTCAGGGTCAGGGAGCTGCACCGTTGGGGCGGAGCCCAGAGGAGGTCAGGTCACCTACTGTGCGCCCCTCACGCTGCTGCTGAAGACTCTGCAGCCGAGCAAAGGGAGGAGGCGGTGGGGGTTGCAGAGCGGGGGTGCAGGGCAGGGATGCAGAACAGGGTTGCAGAGTAGGGGTGCAGGGTGGGGGTGCGAGGCGGGGGTGAAGAGTAGAGGTGCAGGGGAGGGGCGCAGAGTGGGGGTACAGGACAGGGATGCAGGGTTAGGGTGCAGGGCAGCGGCTGCAGCAGTCCACCAGCATCAGTGTGACTGTGCACGGCGTGCCGAGCGTGGGTGGGAGTGTGGCCGAGAACGGCGGCCGGAGAAGGGCTGTGCTCAAACTTGACCTCCCCCGCAGACAACACCCCTGTTTGCACAGAGAGGATTAGATCCATGTTCCGCACGCTAACTCCATGCCGTGCGCGCTTGCTCGCTCCCCGACGATGTGGACATGGCCCCAGGCGCTGACGCAGACGCTGAGGTGGGGGGCTCACACGACTGACCCGCGCTCCCTGCGCTCACGCCCGTCCGCTTGGCACCGCCCGGGCCCCGCCGGGCACTTTCTTCCCCGTTTACCCAGCACGACTGCCGGGCGCCCACCCCGCACACACGCCGCCTCACGGGGCAGGCAGGCACGAGGGCGACGTGGGGACGAGCCTCACACTCCAGGTGCGTCCGGCCTGCGCGGGAACCCGGGACTGACCTTCACGGGGAAGTCGGACACAAGTCGGCTGCGTAACAACGGGAGAAATGCCCGGGAGGGCGCCTCTGGGAGGCTCTCCGGGCGGGAGAGGACGCCCGCCCGTCTGTTAGAAAGACAGTCTAGGAGCAGAAGGCCTGGGGTGGCTGGCTAACCCCAGGCAGACGGTCAGGAGGGCAAAGAGACCCCGTGTGACCGGCCGCATGCGCATCCAAACGCACGGGGAAGCCGACGGCCGGGCGGGCGCTGGGAGCTGGGATCCCGCCTTGTGCCGTGGCCCGTGGGCCCTGCGGTGACAGCCCCCCACGCCCCCCACCCCCGCACAGCACCACCAGCTCCCGTCTAAGTAGGCGGGAACAGCGCCTTCGGGCGGGCTTTCTTTTCTTCCAAGTAGTAAAAAAAAATTCATTCACTGGTGTTTTATTGAAAAAGTAATATATGCACATAAGTTAAAAAAAAAATGTCTAAGTAAATACTGGCCGTAAAACCGAAATCACTTGCATTCAGAGTCCTCGCTGTTCGCGTTCTCTCTGTATTCTTCCAAAAACTGTTCCCGTGAAAGCACATGGACACATACAGCCGTTTTTATCACAAATGTCTTTTTTTTTTTAAGATTTTATTTATTTATTTGACACAGAGAGAGATCGCAGGTAGGCAGAGAGGCAGGCAGAGGCAGAGGGGGAAGCAGACTCCCCGCTGAGCAGAGAGCCCGATGCGGGGCACGATCCCAGGACCCTGAGATCATGACCTGAGCCGAAGGCAGAGGCTTTAACCCACTAAGGCACCCAGGCGCCCCATCACTAATGTCTTGTACCTCCTTTCCTAGCACAGAGCGAGCCTTAGAATTTCACCCTAATTTCTGCTTGCTCCTCAGCCAGCCCTCGGGGGGCGGGCCTTCCATTCTATTCCTTGGTTTCCTGCATCTGCGATCTCCAGGGAAATTTAGACCGAGGCCTGCTGCCAGCCAAGCTAGGTGTTCTCAAAGCTGCCAATTAGGAAGGTGCAGAGATTTGGGAAATTAATAATTAAAAAGGGAGGGGCAGAGCGCCTGGGGGGCTCCGTCGGTGAAACGCCTGCCTTCGGCTCGGGTCATGACCTCAGGGTCCCGGGATCGAGTCCCGCGTCGGGCTCCCTGCTCAGCGGGGAGTCTGCTTCTCCCCCCACTTGTGCTCCCCCCCTCTTTCTTTCTCAAGTAATTTTTTTTTAATCTTTTTAAGAAGTAGGGCAAAAATAGGCAAAAACACCTGGAAGGGGAAGGATGCCAAATTTTACGATTTTAGAAAACATCTAAGTAGCAAGCTTTGTCTATCATCAAGAGGGCGAAAGCATCCGTACGTGTGTATTTAGCCGATCCCATCGGCTCTCCCCTCGAGACAGGTCAAAGTTAACGCCTTCGTGAGAAGCAAGGTCGTCAGAGCCGCGGGTGTGAAGTCCCCCGAGACCAACAAAGTCAGGCATCACCCTCAAACGCAGCCAGTGACACACAAAAGCCAATGACCCCATTTAAACACGAGCAAATGCCTCGAACAGACAATTCTCCAAAGAAGACATCCAGACGGCCAACAGACACACCCGAAGACGCTTACCATCACCGATCAGCGGGGAAACGCAAATCAAAACCACGATAAGGCGCCACCTCGCGCGGGTCTGAGCGGCTAAAATCGGCAAGTCAGGAGACGACAGGGGTTGGCGAGAGGGGACCCTCGTGCACGGTTGATGGGCATGCAAGCTGCGGCAGCCGCTGTGGAAATCAGTATGGAGCGTCCTCGGAAAGTTACAAACAGAACTACCCTATGACCCAGCAATCCCACCGCTGGGTATTTACCCCAAGAATGCAAGATACTAATTCAAGAAATACACGCACCCCGACGTTTTATCCCCTCGCATTATCTACGGTAGCCAAAACATGAAGCAGCCCAAGCGTCCATCCACCGATGAATGGATAAAGATGCGGTGTGTGCATATAAATGCACAGCCCGATGTTGCTTGGGCCATAAAAAAGAATGAGGTTCTTTTGCGACGGCTGGGATGAAGTTAGAGAGTAGCAGAGAGACAAATAGCGTATGATTTCGCCCATCCAAGGAATTTAAGAAACACGACAAACAAGCAAAGGGAAGAAAGAGAGAGAGGCCAACCAGGAGAGCACACTGAGGTCACTGGGGGGGGGGGGGAGAGGGTGGGGGGAGGGGAAACAGGTGATGGGGATGAAGGGTTGCACCTGTGGTAATTAGCACCGGGTGGCAAATCACTACATTGTACTCCTGAAACTAGGATAACAGTGTACGATGACTGGAACTTAAGTCAAAACTTCCTTTAAAAAGAAACCCAAAAAAATGCATTTTGTTTCTTTTTTTTTTTAAGATTTTATTTATTTATTTGACAGAGAGAGAGCACAAGACAGAGCAGCAGGCAGAGGGAGAGGGAGAGGCAGGCTCTCCACCGAGCAGGGGGAGCCCGATGCGGGACTCGATCCCAGGACCCTGAGATCATGACCTGAGCTGCTTCGCCAACGGAGCCACCCAGGCCCCCCTGCGTTTTGTTTCTTAAAAAAACATCAAAAATAGAATCGCCAAATGATCCAGTGATTCCACCCCTGAGTATACACCCAGAAGACTTGAGAACGTGGCCTCAAAGAGAGATTCGAACAGCATATTCGTAAAAGCGTGATCCGTAAGAGCCGACGGGTGAAGCAACGCAAAGACCCCCGGATTAATGACTGGGTTGAAAAGCCCATGGTGCACGCGGACCATCTTGAGCCTTAGGAAGGAAGGACATCTGACCCCTGCTCCCGCGTGGATGGGCCTGGAGGGCATCGTGCTGAGTGAGAATACTGTGCGAGTCCGCCGACGTGAGGTCCCTGGAGGGGACACCCCGCCGGAGACAGAAAGTCCAGCGGGGGCCCCAGGAGCCGGGGAGGGGGGAGTGGGAGCCGGTGTTGAGGGAGGGCAGAGGCTCCGTCTCTGCAAGATGGGAAACACTCTGGCGGTGGTGATAGGATGGCTGCGGCAGCGTAAATGCTCTCGGCACGCACTTAACACCGGTTAGGATGGGGAGTCTTACGTATGTGTTATGTGCGTTTTACTGCAATTAGTGAAAGGAAAGAAGGAAGGAAGGAGAGACGGAGTGGGGAGGGAGGGCGCAATGGAGCAAGTGAGCTCGTTAGGGCCCAGCGGAGCGTCCTCCTCCCCGTCTCCCCTGCCCCGGGCTCCTTGGGGTCGTCCGGGTCCAGCGGGGTGCACCCTCCTGACACCCCGGGATCCCGTGGCTTGTGGCTGGTCCCCGTGGAGAACTTCCATCTTTCTTCCCGGGACGTCCCTGCGTCACCCACGCGCCTGTCCCCCCAGCGTCTCCGTCAGAGTCGGGACCACAGCTCGCTCCTCGCGTCTCCAACCATCGCCCCCACCAGGGCGCAGGCGGGCCCCCCCACAAAACACACCTGTCCGTTGAATCAGGGAGCCTGTTCCCTTGTGACTCGTTTCGTGCCCCAGACCTGCAACAAGGCCCTTGATTCGATTGGTGTCACACCCACCCTGACGAGGGGCTCTGATCCCCGCGGCTCAGACCATGCGACAAGGGTCACGGAGCAGGAGGCCACAGGCCGAGGTTTGGGGAGGACGGTTCTCACCCCGGGCCCTTGAGCCCCATTTCACAGAGGAGAAAGCCGAGGCTCACAGAGGTCGCCTGTGCAAGGAAGGCCCCGCTGCGGTTCAAATCTAACTTGTCTGCTTCCAAAGCCCACAGGCGCCCTTCCCTCCAGCCCTCGCTGCCTCTGAAAACGCTTTAAAGGAGGGCAGAGTGGGGGAGGGGGGTTGTTCTAAAATACGGGCCCGGAAGAACGAATTCTCCCTCAGCTATCTGCCCGCAGAAGCGACGGCCGTGGGTCCCGTCTGACACTCGGCAGCGGGCCCCGCTACTCACCGTGGGCCGTTTCCAGATGACACCGTGGGTGTGCGGGGACCGCGGCCCCAGATCCCTGTAGCCCAAGGCGGACGGGCACGCGGGGAACTCCGGGTCCTTAAAGAGGACTCCTGAGTCCCAGCACTGTCGCCTCAGGCTCTCGAAGTCCTGGCCCAGGTACTTCTCGGCTTTCTGGCGGGAGCCGAGACCTTCGGCCGCCGCCCGCTGCTGGGCTGCTCTGGCCGCCGGGGCTGACATGGCTGCGGGCTCCGCGGGGGACACGGGAGACGCTGGCAGAGCCGCGCAGGGATGTCCGACACCTGCCACCGGGAGGCCAGGCGGCTGTCACCCTTTATGCTCCCGAGGGAAGTGAGTCAGCGGGAGCGAATATGCGCCGACATGCTAATGGGTCTCACCACCTTCCCCTTCAGCAAGCAATTAGGAGCCTGGGAGCCTCGCGGGGCCCCACCCTAAGAAATCTGTCGGGATCACAGCCATCCCCACCCCAGGTAAGGCCGGTGTCCCTGCCCTCGGCCCCCGTGGCCGAGATGGGAAGACCGGTCCAGCCGCTTAAGCAGATGTCTGCCCCGGACCTGGACCCGGGGCGGTGGCTCTGAGCAGGAGGGCGAGGGGCTGGGCTCTGCTTCCCTTCTGGGAAAGTTCAATTCCCAGTCTGCTCGGGAGTCGGAGATACCGGAGATCCACGGGGCGGATCAGGACGAGCCCCCGAGAAGGCTGCTCCGCGGGCGAACGAAGCTTTTGGGTTTCTGGCCCAGCTCCACCAGTAATTAGCCCCGTCGTTTTGAGCAGCCTCCCTTCCCCTTAATTTTCTCCTCCGTAAAATGGAAGATAATAGTAGGACCTGCCTCGCAGGGCAGACGAGTGACGAGCTGGAGCGTGAGCATCGCTCAGAAGGGCTCCGGGCGCGTCGGTTGAGGCTGTTCCTGGGGAATGGGGCTGGAAGGGAAGGCCCGGGGCTCAGAGTCGTGGGCTCTCCTCCCAGAAGGGAAATGTGACCCAGGATTCGCTCGTGGCTCCCATTTCCTGGGCCTGGTCTACTGGAAGGGTGTGGGCCCCATCCGTGATTTTTTGGCTAATTTTGACTATTGGAGTGCAGCTGACGTTCTCCGTTCCACCAGTTTCAGGTGTAGACGGAGTGATTCGACGATTCTAGACACCGTGCTCCCCGCGGTGAGCATGGTCGCCCCCTCTCCCGCCACAGCACAACGAGGTCATTGTCGCCTGTGTTCCCTGCGCTGTGATTTAGCCCTGGACCTCTGTGCTCCTCAGTCCCGGGACCTGTCCCGCCCGTCCCCCGCCCCCCACCGCCACCACGCCCTCCGGCAGCCGCTAGCGGGCACATTAGGGATTTCTGAACTTCAGTGCCTGTGATAGCCTGGAAAACGGCCCCTCAGAGATAAGGGACCTCATCTCTGGAACCTGTAAATAACAGGCTATAAAAGGACCTTTTCAGGGATGACCACGTCAATGCTCCCGAAACGGGGAGATTATCGTGGCCCTAAATGCAACCACAAGTGTCCTCCCGAGACGCAGGTGGAGGGGGACGTGACGACAACAAGGAAGAGGTGATGGGTCCACGGGGACAGAGGCTAGAAGCCATGCAGCCACGGGCCACGGATGCCAGCGGCCACAGGAGCCTGGAGGACATCCAGGGCCTCTCCAGGCAGGCAGTGGGTGTGACGTGGGACCTGGAGCTAGGGACAGGCTGCACAAAACACTTGGGGGGCTGGGCAGGTCTGGACAAGCAGCCCGGCGGCCACAGTACAGCACGGATTCTCCGGTGTCCCCAGAAGCTCCAGGCCCAAGCTGGCATCGGAGAGAAGGGCTGCGGGCCTGGCCCCTCGGGGGCCCCACCTTCGCTTGCTCGGCCCCTTTCCCTGGATTCGCCGTCGGCCCAGCATCCACCGACCCCTTTCACCAGCCCCCAGAGGGGCCCCTGGTCTCACCTGGTGGCCCCATCCTCCTCTAAACCCGGAACCCCAGGACCACAGGTCCATTCCGTCTGCACGGCGTCCTTCCGAGCACAGCGGTCTCCGGGAGAAATCTAGCCGCTCTGTGCGGGAAAAGGAGGGAAATACTTGTTCCCAGCGTTGACTCTGTGGCCCGGGATCTGAAGCCCACGTAGCAATCTGACTCTACCCAGAGCGCTCGTTTCAAACACAAATCTGGCCGGGCTGCTCGCGCCCTGGGGGCCGCGCGGTGCTCCGAGGAGAACGAGGAGGGAGGGGCCCGCGCGGCCGGAAAGACCCTGAGCAGACGGGCCCTTTCCTCCCTCTAGTCCCCGCTCCACACTTTCCTCCGGGTCCGGGAATGTGGGCTTCCGCGTGGGGCACCCCCTGCTCACCCACCCCGAGGGACCCCAGGAAGGCTCTCCGGACGCCCCCCTACCACCCGCTCTGACGCGCTCTCGTAGTGAGCCTCAACGCCCTTGCCGCCCCTGCACGCACCGGGCTCCGACCTCCACAAGGACACCTGTCTGTGTTCCCCCCTCTCCCCAGCTCCCCCTCTCCCCTGCGCCTCCGGGCACACTCTCGGCAGAGTGATGGAGCCAGCGAGTCCTTCCTCCCGCCGCCACTGCAGCAGAGTGAGCGCAGCTGGTGATTTTTCGTCTCCATGAGGGACCCCTGCGGGGTGAGCGCCCTCCTTCCCACCCGCCCGCCTGAATCCCCCCCCCCATCACATCCAGATGCTGCACCATCAAGCCCTTCTCCTCCGGGCAGACAGATCCGAGCCCTCGTTACCGGGGGCGGGAGAGCAGGGCGCACGGAGTCAGGAGTGCTCTGCTCACCGGCCCCTCCTGCGTAGACAGTGGGCGCCTCCCCATGATCCCGCCGGCCGCCCAGGACGAAGCAGTCTGTGCCCAGGGGCTCCGTCAACCAGGACAGATGTCTGCGCAGCCTCACGCCCCAGACACCCGCAAGATCCGCCGCCAGCTCCCTGCCAGGAAGGCCCGGGTCCCAGAGGCTGGGGAGGCCGGGCAGGGTGGCCCCTCGTGGCCCCTGAGCCACACGGCCGAGCCAGAGCACGGGGCTTGATCCACAGAAGGGCCCAGGCTGTGTCGTCCCCTCAGCAAGGGCCGTGAGTCCCCTAAAAGCCTGAGTGTGCTTTTCAGACAGTTACAATTTTCCAAGCTTCCGGTCACGCACGACTAGAACTTCGGGAAGGGGCGGGCGAGAGCCGGCAGCCCTCTCTCTCCTGGGCCTCCCGCCTCAGAATTCTAAGGCGGGCAAGGGGTGAATCCGACGTCAGGCGTTTCTGGGGTTCAGGTTATGAGAAACATCCAGAATAGGCAAATGTGTAGAAACAGAGAGGAGGTATTGGTTGCCAGCGGCTAGCCGGACAGGGGAACTGGGATGGGCTACAAACAGGTACGAGGAGACCCGCCGTGATCCACGCGCTCGCTGGCAGTCTCTAAGGACACCCCGGGCCCCACCTGCCCAGGACAGCGCGTCCCCCCTCATGCCCAAGAGTGCCCGAGCTGCAAGACCACGCCCTGTGCACCAGCCCCGAGCAAGCAGGAGGGGGTCTGGAGTGCAGGCTCACCCCTGTCCTGGTCTGGGGGGATCCCAACACCCCAGGAGGGGCCCAGCCGAGCTCAGCGGCCAACCCAGATCCCCCTGACCCATTATGACTGAGTAAAGCTGTAAACGCCTTGGGCTGGATAAATGTCAGGTCCACGGCTGATCAGAGACCCACGGAAGGTCTGCAGGTGGACCGGGTTGTCGGGCTAGCCCACGGTCACGCACGTGGCAGACTTGAGCCCAGGTCTTCAGATGTTCACGTCCACGTTCTTGCCACGGCACAGGACCTGCACGGCCCGTGGCGGGGGGCTCTGACCTGGGACAGGAGGAAGTCCGCTGACTCATGTGGCCTCCGCCCCACGAAGCTGCTGGGCAGAGTAGACACTGGGCAGAAGGGTTAGAGAAGAAACAAGCACCGATCCTGCCCACGAGGAAAGCCAGTGTGCGGGAAAGACAGAGCCACGCTCGGAGAAAAGAGGGGCCGATTCTGAGGGGACGGGGAATGAGGGAGGCTTCCTGGAGGAGGTGGCATTCCAGCTGGATCCTAAAGAACAAGAGACTTGAAGGTGCTGGGGGGCTTGATGGAGGCCGCGAGAGGGGGCACCTGGGACGGGGCAGCGCGAGCAACACTTGGAGGGAGTGTTGGCCCTCCAGAGCAGCCGCCGTGGGCAGCGTCGAGGGACCCGTGGAAGGCGTGCAGGAGCTCTTCTCCGGAGCTGGGAGGCCACTGCTGGCAACCAGGCAGGAGCTGAGGACGGCCACGTCGGGCAGTGGCTGGGGGCCACGGCAGACGGGAGACGTGGACACCGAAGCTCGTCCTGCATCCTTCACGGAGAGCGGCGTGTCGCCTGGAGGCCTCCTGTGTGTACGTGTTCCTGTTGCCACGGTGTCCCCGTGTCACGTACCGCCTGCCCTCGGTCCCCGCTGCTGTGGCCGTGGCTGCCGTGCATCGTCCGTCTCTCTGCTGGCCCTCCTCCTCTTACCTGACCAACGGTAGCATTTGGACACAGGGCAATGCTCTTTCCTTCCGGAAAAGGAGAGAAGGCAACAGCATCATGAGGGACGTCCTGGAGTGGGCAAAAGGCCGAGGGGGGAGGCTGTTTGGAGCTGGGAGCACAGACAGTCCGTCCCCGTCACGGGGCCGACGGCAGGTGTGCACGTGAGATGGGATGGGGGACCGCGGAAGGTTCTCTTCTCATGGCTGCAACATTGACACTCGGGAGTAGGAATTGAGGACATCAGCTGCAAGAACAGGTTGCGGGTGCTGGAGATCTGAAGGGCAGCGGTAAGAAACGGTGTCTGTGAGCCCAGATCAGTGGAAGGACAGAAGACGTGTGGTGTGGCCGTCGGGTGGCCAAAGAACCCGGCTGAGCTAACGAGCATCCACCGAATGTGACACAAATCAGCAGCCTATTGCTGCAAATGAGTTACCCCGAGCCTAGTGGCCTAGAACAACAAATATTTATAATCTCACAATTTCTGTGCACAAGGAAGTCAGGGGTAGCTTAGCTGGGTCGTTCCAGCCTTAGAGTCTTTCCTGGGGCTGATGTCAGCGGGGGCCGCCCTCAACCGAAGGCCTGACCGGGGCAGGAGGGTCACGTCCAAGATGACGCGCTCACGTGGCCGTCGGCAGGAGGCCTGCATCCCTCACTCTGCGGCTCTCTAGCTCCAAGTCCGACTCCGAGCTCGTGAAGGGCAGCTCGCGCCGCTAACCAGCCCATGATGCCTCGTGCTACTCAGCGCAGGCTCCGGAGAGAGAATCTGACTGGCCCGGCTCACCGTCGGGAGGCAGGCGCCCAGGCCCTGTGTGGCCAACCAGGCTACGGGATCACCTGCGTGGGCGTGATGTCCGTGCCCTGCCCCTGGCGTGGAAGCCCCTCGCCATTGCCGTACACGCGGGCACTGGGGTGCAGCCGCACACCCGCATTTCGCTGTGGGAGGCTGTGCTGCTCCCCAGCGGTCGAGCCCACGCCCTCGCTGGGGACCTGTGCCCGCTGGAGTGCTCGGTGACTCGATGACCCGTAAACACGACATGCTTTCTTCAACCGTCATCGTCACTCAGAGATCCTTTGGTAAGAGGAATGGTTTACGGGTTTCCTATGAAATGCACTCAGAAAGCTGCAGGCTCAGCTCCGAGGGGGGCGTATGGGCTCTCGCCTGCGTTTCCGGAAGCTTCTTCCCATCTTAGTGGGGCAACTTCGGATGTGGGGGAAAAAACACATACATCCGGATATATGAATTAAAACTCAGCAGGGGTGCTTGGCCGGCTGGGGTCCACGGAACATGCAACTCTTGACCTCGGAGTGGTGAGCTCAAGCCCCACATCGGGTGTGGGATGACTTACAAATAAAATGTTTAGGGGCGCCTCGGTGGCTCAGTGGGTTAAGCCTCTGCCTTCAGCTCAGGTCATGATCTCAGGGTTGCTTATGTTCCCCCTCTCGCTGTGTCTTTCTCTGTCAAATAAATAAAATCTTTAAAAAAAATAAAATGTTTAAAAATAAATAAGCAAACAAACACACCAAAAAAGAAAAATAAACGCAAAGCTCAGAGCAGAGGTCCTTTCCATCTTCAAGAGGGGGAGCTGGAACGAGAGGGAAGTATATGGAGATAGAAGTTTTTCATAATGGTCTTGGACGGGGTAAGAGACACAGAGGATTTCGTTACACTATTAATAATAAAATAATTAAAGAAAGCCATGCACGGACTGATGATGAGAGCATGTCATGAATCAAGAATTATCTTTGGGGGCACCCGGGTGGCTCAGTTGTTAAGCATCTACCTTCGGCTTGGGTCATGATCCCGGGGTCCTGGGATCGAGTCCTGCATCGGGCTCCCTGCTCAGCCGGAAGCCTGCTTCTCCCTCTCCCACTCCCCCTGCTTGTGCACGCTCTCTCTCTCTCTCTCTCGATATGTCTCTCTCTGTCAAATAAATACATAAAATCTTTTTAAAAAGAAAAAAAGAATGATCTTGAATCCAGTTTTGAACAGTGACGGTCAAACACAAAATCCCAGAGCAGGCAGAGGGGGTGGCGTATAGTGGGAATCCCGCCCCCGAGCCTTGGATCTTGGGGGCACTGTGCGCTCCTGGGGGCGGCACCAGGACCCTCGCCCCTGGACTCCAGCGCGGCCCCGTCACGTGCTCCCGGGCAGAACAAACCAGGAGAAAGCGCTGCCAAGTCACCTCTAACCAGAACCAGAGCACCTGCTCCCTCCCCAGTCGGCCGAGGCTCCCCGTCCATCCCTCGGACACGGAAACCGCACGTTTGGTCCTTGCGTCTCTGCCCCATTTCTCAAACCCCTTCACTATGGCCCAGCGCTGGACACATAACGCATGCTCCGTGCACGTGTGTTGAATGAATAACTCACCAAACACAGGAGCCCTTCGCTTGCACCCTCCCCTGTTCTCCCAACAACAACCCTCTGCAACACCAGCCGTGCCCAACCGCGCGTCCCAGAGGAGGAAAGGCAGCTGCCTCCCTCGGCTCCTAAGTAGCAGAAGAGGATTCGAACCCAGGTCCACCCTCCCTAAAAGCCCATCTGTTTTTCCAAGACATTATACTGATACTTTTTTAAGTCAATTAATTGACACATGGTGTTAGTTTCAGGGGTAGAATTTAGTGAGTCATCAGTTGCATAGAACACTCAGTGCTCATTACATCACATGCCCTCCTTAATGCCCATCACCCAGTCACCCCATCCCCCCACCCCGTTCCCCTCCAGCAATACTCAGTTTGTGTCCTAGAGTTAAGAGTGGTTCTTCTCCCTCTTGTGGTTTGTCTCCCTCTCTGATTTTGTCTTATTTTATTTTTCCTTCCTTTCCCCCACGTTCATCTGTTTAGCTTCTTAAATTCCACACAAGTGAAATCATATGATAATTGTCATTCTCTGGTTGACTTATTTTGGTTAGCATAATACTCTCCAGTTTCATCCATGTCATTGCAAATGGCAAGATTTCATTCTTTTTGATGGCTGCATAGTATTCCATTGTGCATATATGTGTATATATATATATATACCCTACATCTTCTTTATCCATTCATCTGTTGATGGACATCTAGGTTCTTTCCATAGTTTGGCTCTTGTGGGCATTGCTGCTATGAACATTGGGGTGCAGATGCCCCTTTGGATCACTACATTTGTATTTTTGGGGTAAATGCCCAGTAGTGCGATTGCTGGGTTTAAAGAGACGAAGGATCACTTGCAAATGTGGACAATGCACCTGGAGTGTTGAACTGGGGAAGGCTGCTTTCTCGACAGAGAGTCCCCACCGGACTTCTGGGCTCCCGCTGCTAGTCTGGAGGTGAGACGCTTTTCTTTCAGGCGCAGGGAGCAAGGGCCAGGGACGCCAGGGACAGCCCCTGCTCCTCCCTGCATCTGTGACCGGCGTGTGGCCTCTCACACCAGCTGAGGTCCCAGCTAGCTGAACTGCGGGCTGCAAGCAACAATGTTCCAGAGTAAGGGATCCATCCTGGAAGGTACCAGAGCCAGGTGGGCTGCCTGCAGCAGCTGTGGTCTCTGCTGCCCCCTAGAGCCCTGTTCTGTGCATCACAAGATGTTTAGATGTGCCTCCGGCCCCCCCCTTACTAGATGCCAGGAGCATCGTGTAGTCATGGCAACTGAAAATGCCCTGACATTCCCAGATGTTCCCTGGGTGGCAAAACCTCCCCCAGTCAAGCCACTGGGCTAGAGACGCAAGTTCAATGACACCATGAGGGTTCCCTCAGCCAGCTCCCAAATGTGGAAATTCTACGCTACAAGTGATACACTTTCTTCCACACATAAACGTCATGGGGAAAAAGGGGGTGAGGGCAAGGCTGTTACAGATCTAAACATGGCTAAGAAACCTAGTAATCAAATACTATGCTGGGGCTCCTGGCCGGCTCAGTCGGTGGAGCGTAAGACTCTTGATCTCAGGGTTGTGAGTTCGAGCCCCACGTTGGGTATAAAGATTGCTTAAAAATAAAATCTTTTTAAAAAATCAAAGATAGGGGCGCCTGGGTGGCTCAGTGGGTTAAAGCCTCTGCCTTCCGCTCAGGTCATGATCTCAGGGTCCTGGGATCGAGCCCCGCATCAGGCTTTCTGCTCAGCGGGGAGCCTGCTTCCCCCTCTCTCTCTGCCTGCCTCTCTGCCTACCTGTGGTCTCTCTCTGTCAAATAAATAAATAAAATCTCTAAAAAAAAGGAAATTATTAATTTTGCTGAGTATAAGATATTGTAGTTTTTATATAGATATATTTGTCACGTCTTTATCTGATAAACGCATGAAAGTATATTCAATGAAAATGATATTTTTCTGCCCTTTGATTTAAAATATTCAAGCCAAAAAAAAAAAAAATGCAGGGATACCTCCTCTCCTTTGAATGTTCTCGCGATTTGAGCCTTTCTCATTACAAGTTGCTTTTTACCCTATAGTTTATTTTGTCCATTATTAATATCGTTTGGCCGGCCTCCTTCTCATGAATGTTCACATGATGTTTTCCCGTTATTTGATTTTCAGTCTTCCTGTACTATCTCCACATGCAAGGCTCTGTCCATGAAGCTCAGCTGACCACTGACTGAGTCCCTAACTCTGTGATGTTAAAGCAACCTTCTACTCTTTTTATTTTTTAAATAATCTCTACATGCAATGGGGGGGGGGCTCAAACTCACGACCCCGAGATCAAGAGTCAGATTCTCCACCAGGTGAGCCCTCCAGACGCCCCCACCCCCCTTGTATTCTTGGTTATGAGTCTTACCGCGTGAATGTAGCTGGATCCTGTTGGCTAGTATTCCTTTCAGAAGGCACAGAGGGATGTGGGTCAACCTGGGAAAGGTGTGTCCTCGGGCGAGGTGGCTCTGCCACTAAATGGAACGCGAGGAGCTCAGATCGAGAACGGCCTGCACCAGGAGCAGCCCGCACCCAGGGCCTGATATGGACAAGCCTAGAAAGGCATCCGGCCCCATCCTGCAGGTCTCGGGGGCCGTGGAGGGTCCGGGACCTCCCAGGAGATTGAAGATCTCCATTTCCACGGCTCAATAAGTAAATGTTGAGCAAAGAGAGCCAGACAAATCTTACGATCAATCAAGATATTCAAATAAAGTACTCTCATTCATCATATCATATAAAATGGTGACACCCAAAATGGCATATTTTTGCACTTTGTAGGTTAATGTTGTTCGTCCCGTGTCACTCTCACCCTTTACTACCTTTCATAAGTAAGAAACATCGTGAAAAGGAAAGCTTGATATTTTCATGGCACTTCTTTCCCTGGTTTGGAAGAATGTGGCCACGTTTGGGTTTGCGCTGAGTTTCCTGTCCCGCAGGCGTCGACCCGAAAAGAGTGGTGTTCTCGGCCGTCCTCCGTTATTCACACCTTAACGTGCATGAATCTCAGATGCTTTTATGAAAGATTTTCAAATATGTAAGAACAGATCGTAGGGGTTCTGCGGACCCGGAAAACGGGGATGCCCTTGAGAGGGAGGGGAGAGGGAGGGGACCCAGGACCTGAAGGGAAATTGCAAATTCTGCTCAGAGTTTCGGTTTGTTAAAATCTGGTCCCTGATGCCAACACGAGCGTAGCACACGCCCCAGCTGTTAAACACTAAAAATGAAGATGTCGTTTATAGAAGTCCTTAAAAAAATTCCCCTGCTGCCCAAAGGACGCTGACATCACATATAAAACTGAACACTCAGGAACATCCTTGTTTAAAACTGGCTTTAAATGGCCCAGCCCTGGAGACTGGAGTTGCTTCTCATGATCGGGGGGCCCTCTGGAGGGCTATCAATTGCTCAGTGCTCCAAATAGAGAAAAATATGTGGAGTTAATTAAAATGGGCCAATACCATCATTTTCCATGTGGGCAGGAAAGAACGAATATGTCGTTAGGATACCACCCAAAGGCTAGTAAAAATATAAGTCACTGGTAAACTGAACGCACAGCTCCTGGGAGGAGATCAAGCAGACTTTTTTTTACACTCTGCTACAGTATATTTGATGTTTCTATTTACACGACCTGCTTGTGCGGAGAGTGGCTCTGTTTTCCCGCGAGTTTTAGACGCTATGGCTGAGTCTGAAGCTGAGTGCACCTGACCGTGGGGGAAGAGTCAATCCCAGAAAGGACTCTGTCCAAGGGATTTTGACCATTGGTCCTTGGTAACAAGTACTGAACACTAGTCATAGTTTTGATTTTCACAGTAATATGGGCCAACAACTTGAAACTACTTTCTGTGCAACCTTACAGCAAGAAAATGAGGAAACTCAGTACGAGTGTTGGAGGGTGTTACAAATACAGAGAGGGGAGACTTTGAACCAAGCCGTGAGGTCTTTGTTTGGAAGTGACGGTCAATGTGAACTCACATGACAAGGTATAACTTTTTAAAATATTTTTTTCTTTTTCCTTTTTTTTTTTAAGGATTTTATTTATTTATTTGACAGAGAGAGAGATCACAAGTAGGCAGAGAGGCAGGTAGAGAGAGAGGGGGAAGCAGGCTCCCTGCTGAGCCGAGAGCCCGATGCGGGGCTCTATCCCAGGACTCTGAGATCATGACCTGAGCCGAAGGCAGAGGCTTAACCCACTGAGCCACCCAGGCGCCCAATTTTTTTTATTTTTTCATTTCAGAGAGAGAGCACAAGCAGGAGGAGGGTCAGAGGCAGAGGGAGAAGCAGACTCCCTGCTGAGCAAGTAACCTGATTCAGGATTCGATCCCAGGCCCCAGGGATCATGACCTGAGCTGAAGGTAGACGCTTAACCAACTGAGCCACCCAAGAGCCCCAACAAAGTATAACTTTTTAGAAGTCAACATTTTATGTCATCTATTCACTTTGATAAATATAAAGTGAGCTTGTACGTATTTTTTTTTCACAATTTATTTACTTCATTAAGAGAGAACCAGCAGGATGGTAAAGCCGCTTAAAATAAATATTAAATATTAGATTAAATTCCTAGGCACTGAATAAAGAATGTTAAAATAGGAATTCTGGGTTATATACAAAACTAGTTAATGTCATGCAAGACAAAGAAACTATAACCTTTGGGATTCGGAGGGGGGCGGTTCGTCTGATTTGCTTGGTTGGAGGCTTTGTTCTTTTATTTTTTTACCTGAAAGAAATTATTTGCATCAGTAGCAGACAAAAATCCACATATCGACATGTAACCTTATAGAGCCCAGACTCTATTCAACGGCAAATAACAAATCAAACAAAAGTACATTTCCCTAAAGAATGAGAAAATGTGGGACACCTGGTGGCTCAGTTGGTGGAGCACATGACTGTTGACCTTGGGGTTGTGAGTTCAAGCCCCATGTGGGGTACAGAGATTACTTATAAATGAATGAATGAATGAATGAATGAA
>CM052893.1:1520648-1539055 GCA_028534135.1 Potos flavus | reverse complement strand
CGGCTTTTCCTAGGCCTCCGCCCTGGGGAGAAAGCAGGCCCCCTGCCGGCCTCACCCCCCCCCCCCGGGCTCCAGTCTGGGGGTCTGGGGGCTCGGAGCCAGGCTTGTCCCAGCACCCCTTCACGGCCGCCCTGCTGGGCCTCTGTTTCCTCTTCTGTAAAACGAGGAAAGAAGGCCTCCCTTGACCGACTGTGAAGATTTAATGTCCATCAAGCATGGAGCTCGGGGCCACGGCTGTGTGATCTGGATGTTTCATTCTCCTTGTGACTCTCTCTCTCTCTCTCTCTCTCTCTCACACACACACACACACACACACACACACACACGCACACACAGGCTGGGCCCCACCCACGCCGGTGCTCCCGCTCTGACTCAGCCGCTGGGCTCCGGGCCGGGCCGGGTGACTCACTGCAGGAAGGTTCCCCGGGGCGAGGCCCGGAGTGCGAGGCTGTGGGCGCCTGGGTGAACCCCGGGGAAGAGATCGTCCAGTGAGATAGCATCCTGTGAGAGTATCAAGGACACTTTATTTTAAAGACCGCTCCGTGTCCTTTGGTGAGGGCAGAATCACTGCGTGCATTTGCAAATAAATTCGAGTCCCGTGGGACAGCAAAGGTCCTTTGTGAGCGGAGTCCTGTGCGCCCAGGCCCTGGGAGGCTGGTGGACGGCGGCCGGGGCGGCAGGAAGCTGCCCCCGGGGCTGGTCTGCCCCGTCCCGTGTCGCGTAGAGAACTGGGGCCAGTGTCAGCCACACGTGGGCGGGCAGGGTCGAGGCTCATCCTTCAGGGCCGGGCTGACCTCCAGGAGACCTGTGAGCTCCATCACACTGGCCGGGTGACGCGTTTTCCCCCAAAAACCCAGAGTCCAGAAGAAATCCGCTGGGCACTGTGGACATCGGAGAGTGAAGCCAGTTAACGGGTTCCAGGAAGAGCTGTCTCTTCCCTCTGTTCTCAGCTGTGGCGGTTTCAGAAAACCCACGAGCTGGAAGCCACTGTCAAGGTCTCCCATTTCATCCAAGGCTGCAAAAGCAGAACGGGCTGGCGGGCGGTGGTACCCGTCCGTCGGGCAGCGTGCCCGGACTTGCAGAGAGGACCCGGAGATTCCAGACAAAAGCACATCCGGACTTAGGTAGGTAAGACTTGAATCGGAGAGCAAGACTATTGCAATAGGGAGACATTTCCAGTCTCAGAAACCTGCCAGCGTCTCGCCATCACACAGAAAGGGCTGGTCTCTTACAGGGTAAAGGATGGGCAGACAGAGATCAGCAGAATCTCTACAGGGGGAGCCAGATGAACAAGGGGAAATGAGCGGTGGGGTCTCACCGTTCATTTCCATTCGGTGGAAATGGGGTGCCCAGCAACTCCACTCCCAAAGCACTTGGTGCAAAGTGATCGGTTCTTTTTTTTTCTAAGTCATCTCCACAGCCAACATGGGGCTCGAACTCAGGATCCCGAGACCGAGAGTCTCACACTTCACCGACTGAGCCAGCTGGGCGCCCCAGGGGCTCAGTTCTTGAATCTGAATAAATACTGGCGGGCGGCGGAATGCAATTCACAAATCCTATGCTCCTTCCTCTTCTCTGGGAAATTTAGGAAATGGGAAACAACAGGTGGTCTCCAAAAGATTTTGAGGGGCAGAGAAATAGTGCCTTCAAAATGCAAAAGTTCCCTCAAGGACAAGGCCATGCTGACTTTTAAGTTAGCAAGAAACTTACATCCCGATGATGTGGGAGAAATACCTCCAGCCTGGGTCCTACCACCTGCCAGCGAGCCCTCGGGCCATGGGGCGTCCAGAGGTCACCAGCCCCCAGCTCGGCAGGTCCCCACCCCCCAGCAGCAGGGCCCCCTCCATCCAGGAGGGAGAATTCTTCTTCACCCTCCAGGTCCTCAGCGGGACTAAGAATTCAATGGACACGGAGCTACTTAACAGGACAAAAGACCTGAAGTTGTATTCCTCGCTCACGGCTGCCCAATAACGAAACTGGGACCCAAAGAAAGGACCGAGACAGGAGGTTTGTATCCATTTTAGGAAAAGAGACGATATACATTTGTGAGGAATCGACAGGACGAGGAAAACCAGTGTTTGCGAGCTTTATTTTTTTTTAAACATTTTATTTATTTATTTATTTATTTGACAGAGAGAGAGATCACAAGTAGGCAGACAGGCAAGCAGAGAGAGGGGGGAAGCAGGCTCCCCACCGAGCAGAGAGCCTGGTGCAGGGCTCCATCCCAGAACCCTGAGATCATGACCTGAGCCGAAGGCAGAGGCTTTAACCCACTGAGCCACCCAGGCGCCCCACGAGCTTTAATCAGTAAGGAATTCTCAGGGGCTCCCGTGCTCTGCCAAGGCCACGCTGGGAAGGCCCGAGCTCAGGAGCTCACTGCAGGTCTCTGCCCCTCCACGAGGCGCCGCGCAGGCCAGTGTGCAAGCATTGTTTGAGAACTTAAACCCAGCACCCCACGAAGCCCATCGCTGGTCTCTGTCCCCTCTGTGGAGCGACCTAGAATGAATACACACCCTAGGCTCCATGACAACGCCGAAAACACAGGAAGTAAGCCAGTGCTGAAAGATACTTTCCAGAAAGAGTAAAATAATGACTCTCAAACAAAGAGGAAGATGAACACAGGTCCAAGATTTTATTTAACTCATTAATGAAGAAGGGAACCAGTAGGTGTTGGGGAAAAAAAAAAGTTCAAAGGAGAATCTAAGAGAGCAGTGGGTTAGGCACGCAGAATTGAGATCCGTTCATAGATATAAAACAGCTGTAGGGAGGCTGTGGGGTCCCGCTTCCATCTGGGAAAGCCTATTTGCAGTATATGGACAAGAGTTGTTTGCATTACTGTCAGTTTCCTAAAATTTACAGGGTTGCGAAATAGCCTGAACACTGGGAAAGGCACAGACAGGAGCTGATGGGGTCCCCCGCAAGTCTGCTTAGTGAGAAGGCCTGAGAAGGGAGGTGTGGTGGACACCGTTGTAGTTTCTGAACCGGCTGGGTGGGTTCCAACCCAACGCTCAAGTGAAGATGACCGCAGCCACCCACAGGGGGGGACATCGTGGACCCACATGGCTCCACTCAGGCGGTCTGGACCCAAAGCTGGAATTCCCCGTGCCCGGCGAGGAGACCCGGGCTAGAATCCTGCAGATCTGCTCCCGCAAGGTGAACGTCAGTCCTGATGTGAACCCGAGGAGCTGGGCCGCCCGGGGCGAGGCCGCGTGCGGAGGCGGCCGTGATCGCACTGCGCAGGCTCGGCGCGAACTCACACAGGAGGACTCCACGGAGGGCGTCCTGGAGGTGCCGGCCAAGAAGAAAGCCAACCTGCAGTACTGCACCTGCTCCCTGGTCTGGTGCTGGTTAGATTCATAATAAAAGATGGTTTCAGGAAAAGAAAAGAAAAAAACAAAAACAAAAAAACCAACATTGCAGAGAACACCCAGGATATTTCCTTTTTCTTTCTTTCTTTTTTAAATTCCAGAGATTCTTAAGTGTTTCCTAACAGGTCGTCGTCTTGCAGACAAATTCTAAATATTCAGATCTGGAACTATGCTTCAAGATGGACTATCTATTCTTCCTGTTCTTCGAGCTGAAAGATAATTTTTTTAAAAAATATTTTATTTATTTATTTAACAGAGAGAGAGAATGTGCAAGCAGGGGGAGCAGCAGCAGGAGAGGGAGAAGCAGGCTCCCCTCTGAGCAAAGAGCACGGTTTGGGACTCGATCTCACGTCCCTGGGATCCTGACCTTAGCCAAAGGCAGACGCCTAACGGACGGAGCCGCGCAGGCGCCCTTAAAAGATAATAATAATAAAAAAAAAGTTAAATCATGACCGACTCTCCTCTAGCTATAAAATGAGCACATGTTAAAGATTTCATTTAGCTCATTAATTAATTGAGGCTACTAAGCAGATGCTACATCTGGCACAAAGGGAAAGTGCAAGAAGTTTATAGGAAATGCAGAATACTGAATGGCTGTGCGCCCGGCCTCAGCGGACCCCCGCCCGGCGGGGAGACCCCCGCACTGGGCAGGATCTCTACACCGGGCGGCCACGGTTATCTAGGACTCCAGAGTCAGAAACAACTCCCGCCCAGCGAAAGGCTCCCGTCGGGCAGGCTGGGAAACGGTGCTCCAAACCAAGATGTCCACATCGCTTTGCCGTGGGGAGCGGTCCCCGCGAAGTGTAAGAAGGTGAGCAGCATCGCCCTGGCTTCTACCCCGTAGAGGCCAGTGGCCCCCCCATCCGCAGTCCTGGCAATAAAAAATGTCTTCCAGCAAGGTCGTGCCCCCCCCCCGGTGGGTGGGGAGGGCAAAGTCACCCCCAGTTTCCCACTGAAACACAAATGCTTGCCCCTTAGTGCGGGGAGGGGGAGGACAGCAGCCCTGGGCGCACCCGCGCGTCCGGGTGGAGCTGAGAGGCTCGCCCCCTCACCCCAGCACCCCGGGGAGGGCGCCACCCTGCACGGCTCTCCAAACCCCCCACCAGTATTGATTCCCTCCTCCCGCTCAAGGCGAGGGCCAGAGAAACAGTACCTGTTTTTGGTCATCTCTACACCCAACCTGGGGCTGGAACTCAGGACCCCAAGATCAAGATCGCATGCTCCACCGGCCGAGCCAGCCGGGCGCCCCCACGACGAGTCCCTTTTTGGTGTCAGTATGCCCCCGCACCATCGGGGACACACTTACACTAAGGAGACATTGCTGCTAACCTGGAATTCGAATTTAACTGCGAGGGTGTATTTTCAGGCGCCAACCCCGCAACCCTGTGTGTGACCTGCAGCGTGTGATGACAACGGGCCCTGAGGCCGGGGAACCCTGAGCTGCCCGCGACCGGCGGTGCGACACTGGGTCACCCGACCTCTCCTCTCCGAGGCCCGCTGTTCGCCTCCGCAGGATGGGAGCCCGGGCGGGGGACGCCCCTCTGCCGAGGTCGCAGCGAGCGTTAAATGAGAGACCGTGTGCACAGCCGCCGGCAGTGCTGGGCATAAAGTCGGGGCGGCTGATTTAGTCCCGGACCCGCCTGGTGCCCTGGGGGGCGGGGAGTTGGCGGAGGGTCCGAGCTGCAGGTGGCAGACCCCGCCCCCCGGCGCCGAGGCCACACCCCCGCCGGGAAGCCACACCCCGCGCCGGGCGCCGAGGCCACACCCCCGTCGACGCCGAGGCCACACCCCCCGCCAGACGCCGAGGCCACACCCCCCGTCGGCCGCCGAGGCCACACCCCGCCGGCACCGAGGCCACACCCCGCCGGGAGGGGGCGCCTGCTGCCGGCGGAGGCACCGCCTGCACCGCCGCGGACCGCAGTCCAGCCGCAGCGCGCCGGAGCAGGCCTCGCCCCTGCCGACACCCGTCCCTGCTCGCCGCGCCCCTGCCGAGACCCCGCGCCATGGCCGGCATCGCAGCCAAGCTGGTGAAGGACCGAGAGACGGCCGAGGGGCTGGGCTCGCACGAGAAGTCCATCAAGTACCTCAACCAGGACTACGAGGCGCTGCGGGACGAGTGCCTGGAGGCCGGGACGCTCTTCCAGGACCCCTCCTTCCCGGCCATCCCCTCCTCCCTGGGCTTCAAGGAGCTGGGACCCTACTCCAGCAAGACGCAGGGAATCGAGTGGAAGCGGCCCACGGTAGGGCGCGCGGAGGGGGTCGGCGGGGGCGCGGGCCGGGGTGGGCGGGGGTCGGCGGGGGCCGCGGGGCCCGGGGTGGGTGAGGGGCGCAGGGTGCGGGGCCCAGGCCTCCGGCCGGCCGAGCGCAGCGGGGTCGCGGAGGGTCTGCGCCCGCCACCGGGGAGCGCGCCAGGAGCGCACCGCGCGCGCCCCCTCCCCGTTACTCGTGCCTGCGCGTCCGCTGCGCGGGCCTGGCTTGTCTCCACCCCCGCACTTCCCGGGCCGGGACAGGCGCGCCCTGCCCACCCGCGCAGTTAGCAGGCCGGCCAGGGGAGCCGCCTTGGACTCTCCCGAGATGCCGGGGTGACATGGGGGCCTGGCGGAAACTTTGCTTGGACTCCCGCGGGGAGATGGCGGGAGGAGGGTCTGCGGGGAAAGGAGGGTGGGAGGCAGTATCTCTGACCAGGGAAAGTCAGGCTCTAACTCAGCTTGTGTCTGCGTCAGGGAGGAGGGAGCCTGGTCCTTTTGTGAGTAAGGACTGTCTCATGCAGTCGTGGTTAGATTTATCCAATCAGAGTTTCCTGTTTGTTTTTGCAAATGGGAGCTGGCGAGACCTCCGCATAACATTTACCCTGATGATGAACGAAGGAGGGGGTGAGGCGGCGGGGAGCCAGCGCTCTTCCTCGTTGCACTGGCCCAGAGTCTTCCCTGGGGAACTTGGAGGGGGGGCTCTAAGCTCCCTTGTCCCGTCCGCACCCCTTGCCCTGGTAGGCCTTGGGACAGCTTGCCCGGTCCTCTGGTAATCCATCCGGAGTGCCGGGGACCGCTGCTGGCTCCACCTGCCAGGGACACTGCCTGGCCTTCCCCCACCAGACCATAACAAGGCTGCCTGGGAACCCGGGCTCTAGATTCCCGACCTGAGAGTAAGGTTGCTGCCCTGCGTCCACTCCTCTGGACCTCCCAGGTCTCCTGTTACCCCAAACCCAGCCTGTAGGCAGCAAGCGCAGTAGAAACGCCCTAGGCGGGGTCCCCAGCGCTGGAGTTCATTTCCCGCTAACCTGCTGGGTGACCCTGCCTGCACCTTTTAGCCTCTCTACTTGCATTTCTTCATCTAGAAGGAGAGGTGTTGCCTAAGTATTTTCCTCTTTATTTATTTACTATTCTTTCTCTTTTATTGTTCCTCACGGAGCCTTGCTAACTTTCCTCCAGTGTTTTCGCGATTTATAGATATAATTACGTATTATCTGTCCTTCGCACTGAACTGCAGGGACCCCGTGTGTATTGGTCACCAGTGTGTCCCCAGAGATCAGTGCCACCTCCTCCGGCGGTCCTGAGCGCCTGTTCCCACACCAAGCACTGTCTTCAATGCTGGGGCTACGCCTGTGAACAGAAAGAGTATGATTCCTCTGGGAGCCAGGGAATGAATGAAGGCAGGATTGTAAAGAGCCTCGAGTGAAGTCACAGTTGTGAAAGTGACAAATGGGAGACCGTATTCACCTGACACTAGCACAGCGCCTCACTCAGAGTTTACAGGGTGAATTCGCACACGGCTTCACTTGTTCTTTCGTTCACTAAATAAGCATTTACGGAACACCTACTACGTGCCAGGCACAGTAGGTCTAGTTTCTGCCTCCTTAGACTTTAGGGGCTGGTGAGGGGAAGCAGGTAGACATGCCCGTGGTGCTTCCAGATGGGAGAGGGGTCTGGGGCCATCTCAGGACCCCTGCTCAGGACAAGACAGGCTGGGAGCGGCACAAGTTAGGGGCGGGGGAGGCAGGGAGGCTATTATGTTCCCAGTCAGCGGCTGGAGAACTGGAGACTTGCAGAAGGTAAATATTTGCTCACGCAGGTGTCCGGGGCGGGGCCGGGACTCTGTCCGCCCTGTGGGTGTGCGGAGCCCACAGCTTACAGCTGCCCTCTGCCTCCACCCGCCTTCTCAAACGCTGCTGTGGTTGGGGTCAGGCACGGGAAACAGACTGTCCCCTGGGTTTGGACACCAGCGAGTCCTTGGCGACTTTGGCAGAGCAGCCGCGGTGGGAAGGTGGTGCGGGGCCAGACGCCCGGGTGCTGGAGGCGCCACGGTCAGGGACCCAAAGGGAAGAGCGTCGTCGGGCTCTTTTCAGAAGGGTGTCTGAAGAGCGGCAGGGGAGTGGCGGGTAGGGCGGGCCGTGGGGTTTCAGAGGCTGTGGGATGTGTCATGTGTTGAGTCACCAAGGGAGGAAGGGGTGAGAGACGGGTAGACAGGAGGAGCTGATGATACGGGGTCCCAAGGAAGGGAGAGCAGGGAGCGGGCAGGCCCTAAGCTGCCCCTCCCCAGGGAGGGACTTCCTGACCGCCCGCTGACCGAGCAGCCCTGGGAAGGGGCAGTCAGGTGGGAGCAGGGGCGGGCCCCCTGAGTCCCCCTTGCACCCCCGAGAACACACACTTCTGTGGTGACTTGCTTATTCACCCTCCAGCCCGCATCTCCTGCCCCCAGGATCGGGACTGTCATCCCCTTGTTCTTCACGGATAATAACAATTGCTGACTTCTGTGGAGGGCGTGCCAAGGACACTTGGTCTCCCTTGAGCCCCAGAAAACCCTGTGGGAGGTAGGTTGTCACACCGTCCCCATTCTACGGATGAGGAAACCAAGGCCGAAGGCGGTGGAGGACCTTGCCAGGGTCTCAGGACCCGCAGAAGTGGCAGAGCCAGGGTTCAGACCCCGTGGTCTGGACCCAGAGCCCAAGCCCTCGACCCCGTCCCCGGGGCTGTCGCATCTGCGTTTAATCCGGCGCCTACATGCACACTTTCCTGAGGCTCCTCCAAGGGCCACCCTGGGCTTTGCCTTCTTTGGAGAGGCTGTCCGAGGGGTGGGAAAGTTTCTGAAACAGTGGAAAAATCCTGCTGGGAGAAGAGCCTGGCGCACGGAGAATGGCGGTGTGCTTGGGTTCTCGGCACCAAGCCCAGTGTGTCCTCCGATGAGCTGCCTAAGTGCTGGGCTGGCGGGTCTGGTGCAGCAGAAACACACTCTCGCTGTCCCCTCATCCCCCAAGCAGAGCGACCTGAGCAGGGAGGAGACCGTGGCGAGGCGTGAAAGGAATTCGTTCTGCTGTAGATTGGGCCGCTGGGACAGGGGACGGGGGGGCCGGACCCAGGCCCCACCCAGGAAAGGCTTCTGCTGGACCGAGAGGGACACGCCTCGGGGCGGGGGAGTGGAGGGCCTGCTCACGGAGGTCTCGGAAGCGGACAAAAGCCCAGATTTATGCCTGGCTTCCTCTGCGGCTTTGGGGCGGAGGCCTCAGAATCAGGACACTGACGGGGTGGCGGGAGGGGCCGGAATTGTTCAAAACCGGCCTCCGTCGGGCTGCGGTGGGCGTCATCCTGAGTTGTGTTACTCATCAGTTAGAGGCATTTGCTCCCCTCCGCCCCAGCGGGAGCAGGAAGAGTGCAAGCTCTCTAGCCCCATCCGCCAGTGAGCGCAGATCCCAGCGCTGCCTGCCACTTAGGACACATTGTTTTACATTGTTCTGTCTCCACGGCCTGTTTCCTCCCTACCCGTCTGAGTCCCTGAGAGGCCCCTGAGAAGCACCTCGCACAGCCCCGCTCTGTAGCAGCTTCCCTGAGGCACCGAAGCTGCCGGTGTCCCGGGCCGCTGGGCGAATTCAGGAGGCCAGCTCCGACCCCCTGCACACCCCCACCAGCACCACTGGACGGTGCGTAGCTAAATACCAGACCGCGGAGTACAAGTGCTGGGGGCTCAGAGTCCCAGAGATGAGCGAGGGCTGGACTGTGAAGGAGGGCTTCATGGAGGAGGTGGCAATGAGGCTTGAAATACGGTAGGAGGTGAAACGGGAGAGAACAGGGTGGGAAAGGATATCCCATGAAGACAAGACAGCTAATGTGCAGGAACAGAGGAGAGGGGCCGGCGGGGCTGGTGGGGTGGCCCCAGAGTGTCAAGGGACCCCCCAGCTGACGGAGGGGAAGTAGTGAGATGAAGTGGGTTGTGGGCAGTGCGGGGCTCTGGGGTTCCGCGGGGCAGGGGTACGAGAAGGAGCCCATAGCAGTCTGCCTCTAACTGCAAAACTTACCCTGGGCGGGGAGGGGGAGAAGGTGTCTGGTGCACCCACCGGGAACGGGGGTGTCCTAACCCCGAAAGCAGGAGCCTGGTGGCCTGACAGCACTCTGTGGGTCTCGTTCCCAGGAGATCTGCGATGACCCACAGTTCATTATTGGAGGGGCCACCCGCACGGACATCTGCCAAGGAGCCCTGGGTAAGTGATGGCGTCTGAAGCGGGCTGTGGGGCCTCGTCTGCAAGGCTGTGCCTTCCCTCCCTTCCCAGGCAGCCTGGTGGTTCCCGTTTCCAGAAGCTTCCTGAAATTTCTGCTCCCCAGAGGGGCCCATCCGGAGGCACACACGAGGCCTTCTAGGGTCCCCTGCTCTGGGCTGGTTGTTGAGGCTACACAGACGCTCCCACTGGAGGGTGTAGGGGCTTCTGGATTTCACCACCTTGCGCTCGGACCCCCCCGCCTGCAGGGTCCTGCGGGGTCTGAATGGCTAGCGGCCTGTGGCGCACTCGGGCTGCGGGCTGAGGGCCAGGTGGAAGGACTCCCCAGGCCAGTCACAACCCTGACTCCTCTGTTCTCGGGAGGACTGGGGGGACCGGGCTTGGTGACTCATTGTGAGGGAAGAGGAAAGCCCGCGCTCACCGCTGAGCGGAAGTCAGAGCACAGGGCGGTCTCGGGGTTTGCAAGACGGGCTCACCACGGGATCGCCAGAGTGGGAAGCAGCGCTTCTCGTTGCAAAGGGGGTGCTAATGTTCATTTAAATGCACGGGGCGGGGGAGCTGAACTCGGAGGGTCTGAGGCCGAGCCCCCCACCCCCCACGCTGTGTCCTCCTGGATGCAGCGCCTGCGTCAAAATTGATCAGCCGGAATCGTACCTCCTTTCCTGGCCCTCCTGGCACAGGTTCCGATGCTCAGAGTCATACCCGCTCGTGTTTTTGGAGTGAACACTCTGCCCGGGACACTAAGCTGTGATGCAGAATCCCGGCGGCACTGTGATTGTCCCTATCGATGAGGACACTGAGGTCCCGGGAATGACTGCCAAAGTGGGAGTCTGGCACACAGGCGCGCACAGCGGGGCTCCGGGGCCTGTGTCCTCGGCCCCCCCAGGCCGTGCTCGTAGAAGGGGGCTGGAGAGTTTCAGTCGCTGAGGGACGTCAGGGCAGCTGTGTGACTCTGGGAGCCCCACAGGAAATGCCTCTCGGGGAACACGGCCGCTGGCCTGAGACCAGCCTCTCTGCGTGGATGCCTGAGATTCCGGAGTACATTCTCACCTGCAGAGAACCCCCCTCACACCCCGTCTCCTCCCCTCTCCCCCACAGACGATAGACTAGAGGCGAGGGGTGGACCTTACATTCCGGGGTGAAATTCCTGCGCTCGCACGGGGTCAAACAGAAACCAGATGAGTGCGATCAGCCCTTGTCGAAGGCCTCCGTCTTTGGTCTCTCACGTTTGCCTGAGGCCGTTTGCTCGCTTTGGCCTTTCCTTTCGGAGTCTCCTGGCTCGATGGCCGTCTGGGAACCGTGGTTGTCGGAACTCTCCTCCTGACTCTGGCCTCTGGGCGCAGGGTGGTGACTGTCACCAAGTCCCAGCAGGCTCAGAAGCATCGGGAACAGGGGGGCTGAGGCCGTGGCACCTGGCCACAGGAGCAGAGTGGCATCCCGGGCTCGGCTCCTGGACTGTGGGCAAGTCCTCGATCGGACGAGGCATTTCGCGGCTCTAGAGTGGTCCCTCCCGCCTGCCACGGAGCGCGGGCCACGTGCTCCAGCGTGGAGCGTGGCCGGACCGGCCGCGGCGGTGACAGCCCGGCCCCCGCGCGCACTTCCGTGTGCCCTGCCGCAGGCGGTACCCCAGCTCTGCGGTGAACCCCCCACGCCACGCAGACCAGAAGCCAGCGCAGGGGCGCGGCTGCGGATGCAGGCGAGGCCGCACAGCTGAAACGCGCTAAGGAGAGAAGCAGATCTGATTGTAGGTCTTTCTGCCCTCCTCCTCCGAGCTGTCCTGACACTGACTGTGTCACGGGGACCGGGAGGTGACGTTCTCAGAGCAGAATTCGCTTTCTGCCCGGACGCGAGCTTGGCTCACCAGGGACCCCGGGCGGTGCCGCTCGTGGACTTTTCCGGGAGCCTGCCGCCCCCACGGGGCTGCCCAGCAGTGGGCCGTCCACAAACCAGACCCTCTCCCAGGGGGCGCAGCCCAAAGCCCCAGCGAGGTCGTGCACGCGGGGTTTGCAGAATTGCCCGTATAGTGAGCAGCTAAGTAGGCTCCGGTCTCGCTGGTGGTAACCTGCTCTTCCCGGGTGGGACCGGCCCCAGGGGCCCGGGAAATCCAGGAGCTGAACTCCTCCTAGCTTAGGGTTCTCTGTGCCTCTGCTGAGCTCTCTCCAGCACCCCCACGGCCCCCCCACAGCCCCCCACAGCTCTCTCCGCTCTTCCCCGACCCTCCCGCAGCCCCAGGCCCCCGGCGGCTGTCAGAGCTACTGAACGGCAACCCCCCCCCCCCCCCCGGTTCACTGTTACCTGGAGCGTGTCCTCCAGGCCCCCAGGTGGGTCACCCTGCCTCCACACCCAAAAGGCACCTGGGTTCCCAGAGCACCCGCTGGGAGGTGATGGCTACAGGTGCCCTTCCCGCAGCCAGCCCACTGGAGAAGCACCTGCTCCCTCCACCGCTTACTAGCCTGGGGGACCTTGGGCAGGTTACCCAAGCTGTCTGAGACTCAGTTTCCCCTTCCATAAATGGGAATCATGACACTATAGTTGACCCTAGAGCCACACGGGGGTTAGGGGCGCTGACGCCCCACATGGTTGAAAATCCACATGTAAGTTGACTCCCCCAAAACTTAACTACTAATACTAATAAGTGTTGTAAATAATTTTTATAATTTTATTTATTTTTTTAAAGATTCGAGAGAGAGAGAGAGCACACACGCACGAGCAGGGGGGAGGGGCAGAGGGAGTGGGAGAAGCCCCAGTGGGCTCCGCACTGAGTGTGGAGCCCCCCACGGGGCTCGATCTCACGACCCTGAGATCACGACCTGAGCCGAAACCAAGAGTCGAGGACACTTAGCCGACTGCGCCACCCAGGCGCCCCATGAGTAATTTCGAGATGATTTACAGTATAATTTTTTAAGAAGTCATTTTTATAGTAGGTGCCCTTTGCAAATGTTAATAGACTTTGTTTTGGGGCAGGGTTTTCGATTTACGGAAGAATGGAGAGGACAGTGCGGAGACGCCCACCCCCCACACCCAGATTCCCCCGTCTGTCCAGCTCGGGCGCTGGTTACGGCTCGTGCCCCAGCACCGACCCGGCACCTTAGTGGTGTCCTGGCACCGTTATGTCTGGCTGTCGCGTCTGCGTGGGCCCCTCTGGGCTGTGGCAGTTTCCCACACTCCTTGCATCTTATGGTTCTCGTACGATGCCCCTCTGTTTCAGAATGTGCGTGTAGTTGACTAAAAAGTAAGTGTCCGCTGGTTTGGTAGAGAAAGTAAATGCATTCTCTTCTTTTTGCAACCGTCACCTCGAGGACAGCCCCGTCCTCAGGGCCCCGCCGGGGCCTCTCCGGGTCCTGGAGCAGATGGGTGGTGGCTGTGACTCATTTCCTCCGGGCCTCCTTTCCAGTTATAAATACTCCTCCACGGCTTTGCTCCCTGAAGGCTGCAGCCGTGCTCCCAGCTCCCTTCCTGCAGTCCCTAAGGCAGTCAGGGAAGCTGGGACAGCTGGAGCGCTAACCCTACTGTGTTCCCCCGGGCCCCCGTTCCTGCCCCCACTGCCCCTGGCCTTGGCTGGCACACAGCAGGGTTCCTGACCTCCGGACCCCAGAGAGCGGAGGCGGCGGGAATTCTCCCCCAAAAGAACCCCCCCCATTGTTGCATACATTTGCATCTGAAGTTCCGGGGTGCCCAGTAGTTTATGGGGCTCCCCCTGCTCCCCATTGGCCTCTGATCCCACTGTGACTTCGCTTCTCAGGTGCTCCCTGAGCCAAGAGTCAGGTCTCATCCCTCGGCCTCCGTTGTCCGCCTCTGAGATGAGAGACCCATCAGAGTTTCCTAAGGTCCCACTACTTCTGACATTTCGTGACTCCAAAATATGGTACCCTCTGCTGGCAGACGCCCCACCGTCCTCCTGCACCCCCACCCCCCAAGGGGCTCAGCTCATGTCCCTGCTCCAAGGTCTGGGGAGCCCTGCTCAGATCACCCCCCAGCAGTGTCAGCCACAGGGGGGCCTGGCGGGGCGCTGGCCTGCGGGAGTGCGGGCGGTGGAGTCCCGGAGGAGGACGGTCCACACCTCGAGCACGGCCCGGCCCGCGGCTGTGCGGTTAACCGGGACCCAAGTGACCTGTGCCAGCGCGAGCCACGTGCGCGTTATGGCACCGCGGGGGGCGGCGCTGCAGACCGTGGCGCACGCGGTCCAGCCCCCCCGCCCCTCGCTCTCCGGGGTGGGACGGTCCCCGCAGGCCCGCGTGTCTCCCCCGGAGCCAGGCTGGGCTCGTGCGTCCGTGAACACCTGTAAACGGCAGGGTCCAGGGTCAGGACGTGGGGTCCGTCAGGCAGAGCGTGGCCGTGGCTCTGCCGTGCGTGGCTCTTCGCTTTGGGCGGATCACCGCGCCCCGGGAGCCTCCGTTGCCTCATCCGCGGAGTGGGGGGAAGAGGAGCACCTGCCGCGGGGCTGAGGCTGAAACCGGGCGCCCGTGCGCAGCTCCCCCGGGCGCGTGGGCCGGGCGTAATAGCTGCGGTGGGCGGCTGCGTTCCCGCGCGCGGGCAGGTGGGCCTGGGAGCCCAGTGGCTCTGGGCCTGGCCCTCGGCGGCCCCGAGGTGGTGGAGAGGGTCGGGAGGTGGTGTTCCGAGAAGAGCTCAGCGCAGAGCTCAGCGCGCACGGGCTCCTCCTCCCCGTCTGCGCCGTGGGAGCGAAGGTGAGGCTTGGGTCCTCCCTTTCCCCTGGGCTGGGGAGCTGCACGACTCGGTTTCTCTGTCCGTCTGGGGGTCTGGATCCGAGTGAGGAACTCACTCTTGTTCGGACACTTTGACCTGGGGTTTCTCCTGCACCTGGCTGCCCCTGCCTCTCCAAACCGGGAGACTTTTGTCCATAATTCAACACTGCGGATGCCCTCAGGGACTCGGGAGGTTGGGGGCTCCTCCTGGGGGTGGATGAAGGAAGCTGCGGCGGCGGGAGAAAGGGCGTGGGTTGGACTGAGCCCCCGGCCGCGGAGCTGGGGAACGTAGCTCGGGCTCGGCCAGCTCGGGCTCAGGGGCAGGCCGGGGACTCCCTTCCCAGCATCCAGTGGTCCAGGCAAGTCCAGAGTCAGGGCGGGGACCACAGGGCTCACGTCCTCCGCTCCCTCCTTCCTTGTAGGGCCCCGCTCTGCAGGAGACGGGAGGGGCAGGGACGTGTGGTCCGGATTATTCGCTGGCTGCTGGCTCCTGGAAGGAGGCTTGTCTTAGCCAGGGAGGGGTGGGGCCTCTCCCCCACAGCTGCGGATGTAAATGAGCAGTGATTGGGTGTGGGGCATTCTGGTTTGGGGGTACCCTCCTCTGGGCCGCTGTGGGGCGTGAAAGGGTCACGGGAGGGATGCCCGCGGGGACTCAGCAGCCCCCATCTCACGGGCCTGGGCCCCTGGCAGGCTGCGCTCATCCTCTAGGGAGGCCCCTCCCCGGCAGCTCCCACGGTGGCCCCAGGTTGGCCCCTCGGGGCTCCTGTCCCCTCCCTTCCAAAGCCGGGGTCGGGCGTGGCCAAAAGCAGGCTTAGCATCTGGTCTGTTTGGAATTTATGTAGCTTCACGAAGGCACAAGACCAGGGCCTGCGGGGCGGGACACAGGGCAGGGCCTCCCATCCTTCGTGCTGTAGGGAGGGCTGGGCTTTCCTGGCCCCTGGCCACTGCGTGCACCAGCCCCCACGCAAACTTGACCATCAGAAATGTCTCCAGACGCTGCCAGGATCCCCTGGGGCGGGGCAGTTGGTGGCAAAGCGCCCCTGGCGGAAACCAGGGACCATCCCATGGGAGTGTGCAGTGGGGGAGGGTGGGGAGGACGGAGGGAGCCTGGAGGAGGGAGCCACTGTGGTAAATGAAGGACGAGTTGACCAGGCTCCTGACTGCCCCCCCCCAGGGTGCAATCCTGGGCGCATTGCTGGGATGTTTGAACCTGCGGGAGGGGCTCCAGCCCTTCCCCTCCCCCGGGGTGTTGCTGCAGCCCATCGGCTGCCCCTGCTTCTTGGAGGGTGCTCCCCTCCCGGGGCAGGCGTGGGGACTGCGTCTCGGGCCCTGCGGTGCCCCGGGGACGGCAGCGTGAGTGGGTGCCTTGCGCGCGGTCCCCGCACCGCCATCTCCGGGCTGGCCGCCCTCTTGCTGGAAGGTCCCTATCTCGCTATCCCCGTATCTAGCGTCGTAACCCGCCTCCAACACGAGTGACTCGACACAACAGGATTTTCCTGTTCACGTTCACAGGTTTGGAGGATGACCGGGGTCAGCCCGGTGACTCGGGGCCCCTCCTGCACTTTCGGCCACTGGGCTGGGGTCACCGGAAGCCCCTCGCCCACGTGCTTGGCGCCTGGGCTGGAGGCTGGGTCCGCGGGGCTCCGGGGTCCCCGTGCGTCTCACGTGGCCTCTTCCTCTTGACCTGGGCGCTCGTCCCGAGGGAGGCCCCAGGAAGCCGCCTCATCTGTTATGACCTAGCTTCAGGGGCCCCTTTCTGCCGAACCCTATCCACCGAGACGCTCAGAGGCCGGCCCAGGTTCTCAAAGAGCGCGTGACCCCAGAAATACTGCAGCTGCCATTTCTGGAAGATGGCCGTGTTCCTCCGCTTGGAATGATGGCCTTGTCCCTCACCAGTGGGGACCCAAGGCTGCTGGGACACTAGCCCGTCGTGGTTGGGTGGCTGGGTTCCCTGGGACCCCCCCAGTATGCAGGCTAGCGGGGCACTGAGCTGGCCGGACTCGCCGGTGCAGTCTGGGGACAGGCAGGGGGAGGGCAAGGGGTTAGGAGGGGCCCGCCCCCCGAAGGCTGGGACCGAGTCTGACGCCGAGAGAGGAACGAGGTGGAGGGCAAGTTGCCCAGGCGGAGTTGGCACTCTCCCGTGGGAAGTGGCCCCTTCTGGAAAGTGCAGGCGTTTCATCGGGCCTGGAGGGTGGGGTGCAGAAGAGGAGAGCGCGAGACGGCACCTTCCCTGAACGGGGCGGGGGGGGGTGGCTAGTCCAGTCTACTCTTCCGCCTCACCGTGCCCTCCTCCCCTACCCACCCCTCCTGCGGCCCCCCGCCCTCCTAACCCTCCCCCCCTACCCACCCCTCCTGCAGCCCCCCACCCTGTTCAGCCTTGAAGCCTAGGGCTCACCACCACCTGTGATCCTGGTCCCCTGCCTGTCCCCACACTGTCATCCAGTCGCCTGAGAGCAAGAGCCACTCTCGCCTGGAGCCCGCACACCAGGCGTGGAGGGGAGAAGGAGCAAACGAGGCAGGAAAGAACAGAGGGAGGAAGAAGAGATCTCGTCCCCGTCCACCAGGGTCCCTGCAAGGAGGAGGCTGCTCAGAGGCTCTCACGGGGGACAGGGGCATGTCAGGCCAAAGGCCCCGAGAGAAGCAACAGTGGGGGGTGCCGAGGCTCGGAGGGCTTCCAGGAGGCGGCAGGGCCGGCCTTGGGCAGCGTGTTGTCTGCGTGTGTGTTTGAAGTGTGTGCACGCTGTGTGTGCAGCGAGTCAGGGACACGTGCTGCGCGGTGACACGGGCCCTGCCCTGACGGATCTTGCGTTCTGGGACCCGCCGCGGGCAGCCACACTCTCCTTGGGGGGGACAGAAGGCCTGCGTCTCCTGGATCCTCTGCCTCACTTTCCTGTTTGTAGAGGGAGCCCTGATCGCAGGAGAAGGCACACAGCAGCTACCACTGTGCTCCCTGCTCAGACGAACCCCCGCAGCCGCAAACATGAGGAGACAGCCCTGTCCGCTCCCCGCGGTGGCCCCGGGTAACCCCCCCCTGCAGAGCTGGCCCTTCGGGGCGCACACAGGCCGGGAGCTCAGCCCTGGAAATTTACTGCCATGGCTCCGTCTGAATTCGCCTTTTCAGAAGAGGGCTCTGGGCCTTCAAGGAGCCATTCACGAGGCCGCCCGGGAGTGCTGTGCGGGGAAGGCTGTGCGCGCCCCGTGTGCTCGGGCCGGAGCCAGGAGGGGGCGAGCCCAGCCGGAGACACTCAAACCTTTGTCAGGGAAGTCCCGCGGGCACGGCATCTGTGCCTGATGACCCCACGGTGCAACCCAATCCCCCTTTCCCAAGCAAGTCAGAAGGGGGGGCAGGTCTGGACTCGGAGGGGATTCCCTTGGGCCCAGTGATCCCAGCAGGTGCCCAGCGGGGGGAGGGGGGATGGGCAGAGAGAATGGGACTCAGTGGTCGTTAAACAAATGAGTAAATTAATACATGAACTCTCTCTGCCTTAGACACAAGATTCATAGGTAAAAATTCCGTGCAGAAACCCACAGTGAGACACACAGGAAGAAGGTGGTCATCCCCCTGCAGGGGGGAGGCGGGGCACTTGTGCCCGTAAAGGGCCTTCTTTTTTTTTTTTAATTTAACTTAATTTTTTTCTGTGTTCCAACATTCATTGTTCATGTACCACACCCAGTGCTCCATGCAATCCGTGCCCCCCTCAATACCCACCACCAGGCTCGCCCAACCACCCACCCTCTCCCCTCCAAAACCCTCAGTTTGTTTCTCAGAGTCCACAGTCTCTCATGGTTCATCTCCCCCTCCGATTTCCCCCAATTCACCCTTCCTTTCCTTCTCCCAATGTCCTCCATGTT
>CM052893.1:1482467-1520148 GCA_028534135.1 Potos flavus | reverse complement strand
GGCCCGGACCGCGGGTTCCGTGTGTCCCCTGCCCTCCGCTGGTCCCTGGGGAAGGACCCTGTGCAGACACCTGCCTCCGGGGGAGGGCCCGCGTGGCCTGGAGCCCGGCAGCCTTCCCCTTCCCGGCTGCGGGGTCCACGGGCCTGGGGGAGGTTTGGAGGGGCCGTTTCCTCACGGTGGCCTCGCTGGCTGGCAGGCCTCGCAGGGAGGTGCGCACCCCATGCTGTCCCCGGGCGTCCTCCGGGCAAAGGCTGAGCCCACTCCCCACCCATGCCACCCGCGACACGTTCCCTGAGGGGACAGAGAGAGAAGCCCCGGCTCTTGAGGCCAGAGTCTTTGTCCGACGGGCTAAAAAACCATATTCCACCTAGTAAACTTGAAGATATAATGGGCTTTATTAAGCGTTCCCTGGGGGAGGGTCTCCTCCTGGAGACGACCCCGTCTCTGGGGGTGGAGACTGGCGGTCAAGACTGCGTTTCAGGGGCTGAAACCGCACCGGGATTGCGTGTGGGGCCCGGCTTGGGGCTTGGCCCACGGTCTTCTCTCTGCCAGACCGCAGGGAGGGATTCCCGCTTCTTCTGCAGACCCTGCCCTCAGCCCTCCTTCCCCCTGACCGAGACAGACATTCCAGCCTCCTTTCCTCCCCGCGGTCGGCGGGACGGGGGGACCCCGAGGAAGTTCTGATAGAACAGGAGCAAATCCCACAGACGGCCGCACACACAGAAGTGTCCTCAGGGAGCCCCGCAGCGGGGCTGGGCCGGACCACAGGCTCTGGGGCCGCCCGATGCCGTCCCGCGTCTGTCCCGAGCCCGGGGCCACCGGCCCCACACCAGGGTCCTGCGGAGGGTCGTGAATCCCTGTCCACTGGCATTCTTCCCCCGGCTGCCCCTGCCGTCCCTGGCGTCGAGGGCCTCAGTGGACCCAGGGGAGCAGGAGGCAGAGCGAGGCAGCAGCCAGCGGCCTGACCCCTCCCGTGTTTCCAGATCACCAGCATGGCAGACTCAGAGGCCATCACGTTCCAGAAGCTGGTGAAGGGGCACGCGTACTCCGTCACCGGGGCCGAGGAGGTAAGGCGCGCAGGGAATGGGGGGGGGGCAGAAGCACGGCTGGAGGGGGACCACCCGGGTGGGGCCCGCGTCCCCACGGCCCCGCCGCCAGGCCTCCAGCTCCTGAGGCCCCGGGAGCCGGGCCGACGGTTCCGGAGCCACTGCTGGCCGGCGTGTGCCCTCTGCGGGCCGTGGGCTGGCTCCGGGGACTCTCCCTGCGGTCCCACACGATCGCCCCCCTCTAACCGACCCGCTAGAAACCAGAAACAGCGACGGCGGCTGCACAGTGTGCAGTACATAGTACGTAGCACGGACTCTGTACAAGGTGCTTGTGCGTTTGATCTCATGACAGTGTCGGTGCCCGAATTCCTGTTCGGGTCTGACCGCCTCTCGCCGTCCGGGCGGCCTGGGCGCGTTTCTTCAGCCTTGTGCCCCGGAGCGTCTCAGGTCAGAGAGACGGCGGCCGTGTCCCTTAGGGCCGGCGTGGTGAGCCCAGCGGCCCCCCGGCAGGTGCACACGAGCCGTAGCATGTGGGTACCACACATGCAGGCGTCGCCGGCCTGTGTCCTGCAGGGGAGCCTGCGTCCTCTGACCTGCCTGCCGCTCCGTGTGGTGTCCGACCTTGAAGTTTGGGTTTATTCTCCGCCCACCCCCCCGACGCGCACGCATCTTTCCCTTTCAAAAAAGCTCAAGTCTGAGGAAGAGCGGGAAGAATATAACAGGAAACACCCAAACGCGGTTCCCTAGACTCAGCAGTTAGGATTTTCCACACCTGCCGTGTGTCCCCTGCTGTTTTCTGAGCCGTCTGGAAGTCAGTCGCAGATGTCACACTTGGCTCCTGAACGCGTCTCCCAGGAAGGAGACGCCGTCTCGCAGGGCGCCGCTGCTGTTTTCCTGCGCAGGGAAATAAACACGAATTCCGTAACAGCACCGAATGCAGGGTCCGCGGTTACCCCCCCGCAGCGCCTGCGGGACTCACGGAGATCCAGGCCGGGCGTCCCCGTCCGCTCGGCCCTCTTCCTGCGGCAGGGATGACAGCAGCGTGTCCTCCGCTGGTCGGGAGGCTCAGGGGCCCGGGGATCACGGTGTCGCCCAGGGGCGCCCGGCAGCAGCGAGGGGCCTGGGGTCCAGCCCTACTCCCTCTCATGACCCCCCCCCCCCCCGTGACACGGACCCGACCCCTCCTGGCTCATGGAGAGGGCACTGTGGGCCCGAGCGCCTCCAGGCCTGGCTTAAACTCCGCATCCCCCCCTCTGCTCCCCGCACCCCTGTCTTCAGGTCGAAAGCAGGGGAAGCCTGCAGAAGCTGATCCGTATCCGCAACCCCTGGGGAGAGGTGGAGTGGACCGGGAGGTGGAATGACAAGTGAGCAGGGCGCGCCCCCCCCCGGAGGTGCGGGGGGGCCGGGAGCTGAGGGCGGGGGGGGGGGGGTAAGGCCCCCGAAGCCACAGGTCCCTGCCCCCGGAGCCCGCTCGGGGCAGGTGCCCCTCTAGCCAGTCCGTGTGCCTTCCTTCCGTCACCTCGCGGTGCACGCCTTCCCCGGCGCAGTCACCCGCTGGCGGGCCTTCCTGGGGGGTGGGGGGCGGGTGCCTCCAGCTCAGCCACTCACGGGACTTTGGGTTCCCCTTACGAGGGCTGCCGGGTGTGGGCCCCCTGCGCGCTCCCCTTCTCCCTCCGACGGGCTGCATTCTGTGTGCCCTCACCGCCCTCCCCAAGGCCACGAGCCTCACACAGCCCGGGGCGGTCTGGGCCCTCGGAGGCGCCGGAGCGTGTCCCCGGGCCTGCACCCTGGGCCCTGGGGACAAGTCCTGGACGGCACTGCTTCTAACGCCCGTCCGGCCCCGTGGTTCTCCAGCTGCCCCAACTGGAACACCGTGGACCCGGAAGTGAGGGAGCGGCTGACCCAGCGGCACGAGGACGGGGAGTTCTGGTAAGTTCTGGTAAGGCCCTTAGGGCTGCAGGGCGGGGGGCCTGCCCGGGGGGCTCCGGGAGCTGAGCCAGATGATCGTGTCGGGGCACGGGCGTGGGAGCTGCTTCTGTCGCCGTCCTCCGTTCCCTAGCAGACCCCGAATGAAACCCTGCCTCCTCCTCCCGGATTTGTCCCTCTCAGCAGCGGGGTCTCAGAGCTGAGCAGCTTCACGGAGAGGCCCGTTCGGATCCCGCGGGAGAGACGGGCCCTTTCTCCCACCCAGCGCTAGGGTCATCCCATCACCTTAGCAAACGGGCCCCTGGAGAGCGGGGCAGGGCCCGCGGGGGTCTGGCCGTCCCCCCTGGGTCCGCGCGGCCTGGCTCGTGCTCGAGGTGTGTCCGCGGCCGTCTTGTAAGTTGGACGCCCGTGTCCCCCGCCTCCTCCAGGATGTCTTTCAGCGACTTCCTGAGACACTACTCCCGTCTGGAGATTTGCAACCTGACCCCCGACACCCTCACCAGCGAGTCCTACAAGAAGTGGAAACTCACCAAGATGGACGGGAACTGGAGACGGGGCTCCACGGCGGGAGGCTGCCGGAACTACCCCAGTAAGGCCCCGCGGCGCCCAGTCCCCGCTCACGGCCTCGGCCCCTCCGTCCCCGGGCAGCCCGGCCCCCAGGGACCTCGCCCACCGGCCCTAACGCGGCCCGCACTCCAGGCCCCGCCATCGGCGATCCCGGGACCTTCTGCCGCGTGGGCCGGGCCCCCTCCCCTCACACCGCAGACACTGAGTCCGCGAGACCCCACGCGATGGGCCCGAGGGACCGTCCCGAGGGGCTGATCAGGCCACTCAGAAGTCTCAGCGACCAGTTGCGTTCCATCTTGGAGACGAGGGGCCCCGGCCCCCGGAGGTTTAGGGACCTGCCCCGGGCCGCGAGCTTGCGGGGACTTGGGCGCCCGCGGTCGGGCGGTGGGGCTGGCCCGGGAGGCCTCTCTGGGGCGGCATACGAGGGTGTGCGGACGAGGGACCTGAGGGCCCCAGCGGCGTCCTAGGCCGCAGAGCAGGTCGTCAGGAGAACCGACGGGTCCCTCCGGCCCGGAGCTCCTCATCCTTCACCTCAAGTGTGCGGCCCCCCAGTGGCGGTTTCAGAGGTGCTGGGAAGACCCTGTGCCCCCGACGCTAGGTCAGGGCTCGGCAAATACGTGGGGCTTCGCCAGCCATCAGGGTCTGTCACACTCCCAGCTCTACGGCTGTGCCCGAAGGCCATTAAATGAAGGGATACGGCTGTGTTCTAAATAAAGTTTTACTGACAACAATAGGCAGCCGGGGCGCACAGGGCTGAGGTCGGCCAAGCCCTGCGTGGACGGTGCCTTTCTTTCCCCAACAGAGCTTTATCCTATTAGCGGGGAAGGCCGGCAGCACGATTATCCCTAAATGTGAATGAACCTCAGGTCCCTCCCGTAAATAGGTTTTGGAAGTGGGGAAGGCAGAGACACTGGGGACAGTGGGACAGGCCTGGGGGACAAGGGACACAGAAAAAGAGGCTGAAATTGTGCACAGGGTGTTCCTGGCCTCAGGGCTCACCGAGGGGGTGCAGGGGTGCGTGCCCCGCCTCCCCACCCAGGCTAGCCGGGCCACCTCTGACCTCCCGATCGAGCCTGGGGAGGGAGAGGAGCCGCGAGGGGACCGCTCAGCTCTGACGGCCTCTTCAGAGTGACGACCACCAGTCCTGAGACCAGCCTGCGGGCGGGTGGGAGGGAGCTGCAAGGGAAGGTCCCCGCGCCCCCTGCCGTCCCCCCGGCCCTCCCCCTCCCGCACCCCTGCAGCCCCGCCTGGGGCCGGGCTCCCGCATCCTGAGTGACGGAGCCCGGTCCCCTCTGGCCGCAGACACCTTCTGGATGAATCCTCAGTACCTGATCAAGCTGGAGGAGGAGGACGAGGACCAGGAGGACGGGGAGCGCGGCTGCACCTTCCTGGTGGGCCTCATCCAGAAACACCGGCGACGCCAGAGGAAGATGGGCGAGGACATGCACACCATCGGCTTCGGCATCTACGAGGTGCGGGCGGCACGGCGGTGGGGCTGCCTCCTCCCCTCCAGCCCACGTCTCAGCCCCGGGACCCCGGGCAGGACCCCAGCGCCGGCAGCCGGGCCCGGCCGGTCTCGGGAGAAGGCTCAAGGTCCCCGCGGTGCCGAGCTGCTGCCTGGGCCCCCGCAGCCAGCGTCCCGGATAGTCCGCTCCTTTTAGGGACCTCCTGCCTCTCCTGAGACGCTCCCCAGGCCTGGCACCGCTCTCCTTGGAACAGAGCTTCCTGGAGCCATCTGGGATCACCGCAAGGGCAGGAAATGCTCCGGCGGCTGGCTGGTGGGGGCCCAGCCCGGTGTGGGGCCTGGGGGCAGCTCCGGACAGGGAGCACAGGCTCACGCGTGCGTGCTTGCATTCGAACCACATTCAGGAAAAGCCCAGCTCAGCCGCAGGCCGAGTGACGCGTGTTCCCCTCTCTCCCTGCAGGTCCCAGAGGAGGTACGTCAGGCAGACGTTGGCGCGGGGTCACCGGGGTCACCCCGGCTCGGGGGTCCTGTGAGGCCCAGACAGGGGGTGGCGGCTGCGAAGGACGAGGCCCCGTGCCCTCCGGGCCCTGGTGAGGCGGCTCGGGTCCCAGACCCTGCTGGTGGGAGCTCAGGGCCAGGCCTCCCGGATAGCCCCATGGGGCCCGTGCACGGCTTGGTTCTGGGCAGACGATGTGTGGTCCCGGGACCGCAGGAGGCTCTTCACAGAGTCCCCCGGTTCTCCTAAACAAACCCGAGGGGAACGAGGCACCTCACAGACCGTGAGGCGGTGTGGGAGCACAGAGGAGGCCTGGAGCCAATTCCCGACTCTGCCCTTGGCGGGTTGTGTGATCTTAGATAAGCTACGGGTCCTCTCTGGACCTCGGTTTCTTCTTCAGTAAAACTGGTCAACCATTCACCTTGCGGGATCATAGGATCGAGGTGAAGGGCATGAGGGCACACAGTAGGCCCACAGCTGCCGGTAGCGGGTCCGTCAGGGCCGCCACTGTCCCAGAGGGGGGAACACTCTGCGTGGCCAGGCGGTGCCATCCGTGGCCCCTTTCCAGGCACCGCTCGCGGGGTCTGGCCGCGCCGTGGTCGCTGGGCTGCCGTCCCCGGGCCGGCCCTGTCCCCGCGTCCGTCTGTGTGGCTCACCACGCTCGTCCCTGAGTCACCGCGAGGAAGGCCGAGATCTCTGCGTGCGGACGGGGCGTCTCTGCTGAGCTGGGCACGCGCCTCCGGGTCCCCCCGGGCCGTCCGTTCTCTGGACGTGGAGCCACCCAGACGCCGGGCCCCCGACGCCCCGTTTCTGTTTGTCCACCAGATGTATGGACAGACCAACATCCACCTCAGCAGGAACTTCTTCCTGACGCACCGAGCGAGGGAGCGGTCGGACACCTTCATCAACCTGCGCGAGGTGCTCAACCGCTTCAAGCTGCCGCCGGGGGAGTACGTCCTGGTGCCCTCCACCTTCGAGCCCAACAAGGACGGCGACTTCTGCGTCCGCGTCTTCTCGGAGAAGAAAGCCGACTACCAGTAGGTGGCCGGCCCGCCCCACGCTCCCGGTCCCCGCGGCCTGTCCCCGCACCTCGGAGCGCGTCAGGGTCTGGGACCCCTGCTGCCGGGTTAGGGGAGCCGGGTCGGGAAGGCCTTGAGTGCTGTCGCCCGGCGGCGGGTCTCTGCGGCTCCGGCACAGCGGGGTGTGGTCAGGTTCACCGTAACCCCGGGGACCAGCGTGCGCACGGCCCGGCCGCGCGGGGGTAGCACCGCTTTCCTGCCCAGGGAGGGCCCCGCGGGGCCCCGTCCGGCTGACGCCGCCACCAGGACGGCCTCACGTCACAGCGGCCGCCGCCTCGACCGTGTATCTTGGGTCGGGCGCTCGATGGCAGGAGCCGTAACCCACCTCGGGCAGCTTAGCCGAAAGGGGATTTACTGAGAGACCACAGCGGCTTTGAGCGGACGGGAAGCGGGGGACACGGCAACGGCCACCTGCTCCCGTCCAAGCCCCAGGACTGTGTGTATGACCGGCCGGCTCAGGCCAGCCGCGGGCCCGCTGGCTTCTGCAAGGCGCAGGCATGGCAGACCGGACTCTCGGCGGCCTGGTGGGGGATCCCGGGGCCCAAGAAGGACCCTCTGACGCTTCCATCCCTTCACTGCGGAGAGGGACCCAGCCCTGCGGGCATTGCTGGGCGCGGATAACCCAGCGTGGCCCGAGCTTCCTCGGAAACCACACCCCGGCCTCGGTGACACAGTTTCCTTCTGTCTCCAGGGTCGTCGATGACGAGATCGAGGCCAACCTTGACGAGGTACGTGCAGCCCCTGGACCCCCACCCCCGCTCTGCCGGATTGCCAGGGTTTAGGAGGACTTCACGCCCACGGCTGCAGACTAGGCTCTGCCTCCCGCACCCACGCTGACCACCGCGTGGGACTCGGGGCTCCCATGACGCCCCTTCCTGGCCTCCGTGTCCTTAATCGTAAAATGAAAACTCTGGGCGACAAGGTTCCGGCAGCCCCGAGGGCTCCAAAGAGGTGCTGTTGAAATACTCGTGACTCGGGGGCTCGGGGCCTCCGAGACCCACCCACGAGAAATCCAGAGTCGAGGGAGGAGACCGCCACCCACAGGACGGGAGGCTCCCCCGCTGTCCCCGGGCCCCATAACCCTCGGCTTCTCAGTGGCTGAAGTGCCGTGCTTGTCCTGGGTCCCCAGGGAGAGACCGAACAGTCCCAGAGGGCCGCTGTCCCAGGCCTTCTAGAACATTCCGGCTAGGCTCTGCTTCTGAATCCCCTCTAGTGTAGATCAGAGAGGGCCGTTCTGGTCGCCGGTCAGAGAAGGCCCTGTGGGGAACTCACTAATCCCTCCCAGTTTCCGTCCCTCTCGTGTCTTCGCTGGAAAAAATCGGTCCTTCATTCTTCGGCATTCTTCGTCTCCAGCCCATAACGTGGCCCTCGGCCGTGGGGGTGGGGGGCAGCCGGGGAGGCCCCCTCCTGGCTCTGACCCGCTCCCACCCCGGGCTGCCCCTTCCAGATAGACGCCAGCGAGGACGACATCGACGACGGGTTCAGGAAGCTGTTTGCCCAGCTGGCAGGCGAGGTGGGTTCTGTCACATGCTCTGGTCGCTGCAGAGGGAGGGACAGTGCCATCCTCCACGAGATGCCAGTTCAGAGGGGCAGACAAAGCCACAGAAGCAGAGAGGATGACCGCGGCCAGTCTTGGGGCTCGCCTCCCCACCCCCACTGACACAGTCCGCGTGCGCACACAGGCACCTGAACCCCCGAGGACTCCTGGCCACAGAGAGAGTGCTGGTCCTAAGCAGCTTTACGGGAGGCCAGATCCGAGTCTCAGAGGGGAGGACGGCGGGGAGGACGGCGGGCGGGGCCGCACGTGTGCGTGGAGTCGGGGGCTCACCCTGCGACCCTCCAGAGCGCAGAACGGGCGCGGGAAGTCGGCCCGGAGCAGGTGTACCGTGCGGTCTGGGGGCGCTAGAAATCGCATCGCGGCCCCCGCCCAGACCTACTTAGCGCACCCGCCCCGCCAGGCGGGCCTCCCCGCTTCTGCGACCCGGGTGACCGCGCTCTGCTTCGTGTCCACAGGACGCGGAGATTTCCGCCTTCGAGCTGCAGACCATCCTGAGGAGAGTGTTGGCCAGGCGTAAGTGCCCCCCGGCGGGTCCCTGCGCCCTTCCCCCCCCCGCAGCACACGTTTTCTCCCCCTGGATGCATCCCGAGAACCGCGGCCGCCCCGGAGCCCCTGCGAGCCCGGACGTCGCCGCGTTCTGCCAGGAGCAGCCTCTCTCGCCGCGCCCGGGCCGGCGGGGTCGCCCACCCCCGGCCCAGGAGCCGCACGCGGCCGCTTCCTCCCAGGCGGCCGGCGAGGACCAGAAGCTGGTGTTTGCCTGGAGGGCTCCAGGCACGACTGAAATCACAGAGCTGCCGAGGCGCGCGGCCATCAAAGCCGCCTTCTTCCCGCGCACGTGGAGGCCGGCTGGCGGGGGCGGAGTGGGGGGGATAGGCCAGGCCGCGCCGGGACTCGGCTTCCCCGGCTGCTCCGGCTGCTCGGTGACCCCGGCCTCCGCCCGGGCCCGGGGAGGGGTCTGTGCCCACAACGGCCGCTCGGAGACAAGTTCCGTCGCGACATTTGCAAGGACGTGACAAAGGACGGGTCTCTCGTGGTGACAAGGGTCCTGTGACAGGGCCTCCCGCCGCCCGCCAGCCACCGCTGCACCCCACTCTCCTAGCCGGGCACAGTGGCTCGGGAGAGTGTCTGGTCCTCGGGCTTCTCGGTCTGCGGGGACACAGGCCCACATGCCAAGTACACGCTCCGCTCTGGCCCCTCTGGCCGCGCGAGCCCCCTGTGTCACTGGAAGGGGGGGAAGCGGCCTGTCCTGGAGACACGCGCAGGCGTTGCCACCTGGGGGGGGATTCTCAGGACGGCGCAGCCCCCGGGATCTTCCCATCATCCTTCGTCTTCTAGGTCAGGACATCAAGTCGGACGGCTTCAGCATCGAGACCTGCAAAATCATGGTGGACATGCTGGACGTATCCTTTCGTGCTGCAGAGCACAGTCGGGACGTCGAGCCCCCCGCCCGTGCTGCTCAGAACCCCGTGGGGAGCGCCGGCAGCCGCAGCCCCCGCGCAGGCAGTGGGCGACGCCCTCCCCGCTGGGCCCGAGTGGCTCGGGCTGGTCTCCTGCGGGGGCCCTGGAAGACCTCCCCCGGCCGTCCCGTTTCTGGCCTGAATCTGTTTTTCTCTGGTCCTGGGTTTTTTCTTAGTTGCGGGCAGGGGGAGGCCCGCCGTGGGCATCTCCTTCCCCGGGCCACCCGCCTGCCCGCCTCGCCGCGGCCGCGGCCGGGGTTGGGCTGAGCTGCCGGAAGTTTGGTGTCGTGGGCTCCTGGCACCTCCTGTCCCGCTGCCCCCCACGCGGCCCTAGAAATAGTCCCAGAAGCAGCGAGGCACCCGTGCGTGTCACCCGACAGCTGCTTCCCGGCAGGCTCGGGGCCCCCGCCAGGCCCTCCGCCAGCCCGTCGATGCAGCTCTGGCCCCCGAGTGCCGTCCGGGGTGCTTCCGCTGGTGCGCCTGTGACTGCGCGGGGGGCAGCACGTCATCCGGTGGCGGGGCGCCCGCTCCACGCCCCACAGGGCCTTCCTTAACGGTGCGCAGTCAGATGGCAGCGGGAAGCTGGGGCTGAAGGAATTCTACGTTCTCTGGACGAAGATCCAGAAGTACCAGGTGCGCACTCGGGACGGAAGGCGGGGCGCCGGGTCCGGGCGGGGACGTGGGGGCGGGTACACCCTCCGCGGGGGCAGAGGGACACCCCCAGAGGTGGGGAGCTGACCCCTAAAGGCAGGAGGGGCAGCACGAATAGCAAAGATGACCCTCTGCCATGGACCCGTCCTCCCCTGCTCGTGGCCGGTGACTGGGTCACCTTCCAGCTGCCCTGAAAGTGTCCTCAAGAGACTGCGTAGCCTCTTGTCCTTTGGACTTTTTTTTTTAAGATTTTATTTATTTATTTGACAAGAGAGAGAGATCACAAGTAGACAGAGAGGCAGGCAGAGAGAGGGAGAAGCAGGCTCCCTGCTGAGCAGAGAGCCCGATGCGGGGCTCGATCCCAGGACCCTGAGATCATGACCTGAGCCTAAGGCAGAGGCTTTAACCCACTGAGCCACCCAGCCGCCCCTTGTCGTTTGGACTTGGACGGCTCAGGCACATAGGTGACCTCACAACACAGCCCACGTGGCTGGCCAGCGGACCCACACACACGTGCACCAGACGGCTCGCGGAGAGAGGCGGATGCTATTAGCTATTTAAGGCTGAGACGGGGGGTGACTTTCTGAGGCCAGAGGAGAGGCAGAGCGGGCAAGCTTCACGCGCTCGCGGCACAACACGCGCTCACTCCTCGCGTGCCGGCGTCACATCACAGTCCTTGTAACTGTTTTGCTCCTTCCAGAAAATTTACCGGGAAATCGACGTGGACCGGTCAGGCACCATGAACTCCTACGAGATGCGGAAAGCTTTAGAGGAAGCCGGTAAGGACTTTGCTTCGTGCGCAGAACACGTGTGCGCTTACTCTGCATCGAGTGAGGCGAGTGCTGGCTCATCCTTTCCATCCATCCCCCTTTTAAAAGCTAACTGGTAAAATAAAATGCCCGCCGTGCCCTCTTGAGTCCAAGTTTCCTTCCGAGGGCCTGCTGGGTCGAGCGGGCGGAGCCAGTTTTCAGCACGCTGGCCCCCACCCAGGGTAGGTCCCTCGCGCCCCAGCATGGGCATCTCCATTCTATTGGTTGGGGTGTAATCCTGCCACAGAGACCCAAACAGCTACCTTTCTCTCCCAAATGTCCAAGTGCAAGGGCAGTGCCTCCCTTTCCCGCCGGACCATGCTGGCTTGCCGCCAGGACCTTCTGGTGACAGGTGGACGGACGCCAGAGGGAAAGCCGGGCTCCTTGCCTCTCAAGGCACACGTCCCCTCGGGGGGCTGCAAGGCGGGCGGGAAACGTGGGCTCGCTTTCAGCAGCCGGGGCCCCTGAGAAATTCTGCTGCTGTGAAAGCGTGGGAATTCACGCTAGTTTGCAATGAACGGTTTCTGCCCCACGCGTGGAGGAAGAGTCTAGTCCCCAAGGTGATTCCGAGCTAAACAGACAGGAGATGAGGCACAGGCAGCCTCGTGTCAGCCGGTGAGGAGACGGGCAGACTGCAGTCAGGAGCAAGGGCAGGAGGCACCGGCTTTGCAAAGTGGACGGTCTCCCCAGGGCAGCGCCAAGGAACAAAAGTAGCTGTTGCAATCTGAAGGGTCACTCCCGCGCGCGGAGAGCGGGCGCGGGCACAGGCGCGGGCACAGGCGCGGGCGCCGTCTGACACTCACACCGAGGCCCCGTCCCGCCGCAGGCTTCAAGCTGCCGTGTCAGCTCCACCAGGTCATCGTGGCTCGCTTTGCAGACGACGAGCTCATCATCGACTTCGACAATTTCGTCCGGTGTCTGGTTCGACTGGAAACGCTGTTCAGTAAGTGGCCGTTCGGGGAAGGGTCCTGCCGGGGTGAAGGCAGCCCGCCCTTGGCCTCGGGCGAGACCGCCTGAACCGGGACGTGTCTGCAGTTGGTGATGAAGATCCTTCGCGGCCGCGGGGCGGGGAGCAAGAACGATGGCTTGGGACGAACGGGGAGGAGGACGGTGCCGTCTGTCCGCCTCGCTCACGGGGGACGGCCCTTGTTCCTCCGCAGGGGTGTTTAAGCAGCTGGACCCCGAGAACACCGGGACCATACAGCTGGACCTCATCTCTGTAAGTCCGAGACTCACAGGTCCCCTCCGTTGGGGAGGGAGAGCTGGCCCCCGGGCTCAGGGACCTGCGGCTTAGCGGCTGGTTATTTAAAGCTCCACCTTATAGATCTCTGGGGCTGTGGGAGACGGGCCCGGGGAGTGGCTGTCAGGTCCCATCACGCACTGTCCCTGGCAGCCCCGTCCAGGCCCCCTGCTGACCCTCCTGTCCCCTCCTCCCACCGGCTTTGCCTCGAGTAGGCAGTGGAAGAGGGGGCTGCAGGATCCCTCGGGGGAGGAGGAACCGCTGGCCGGCACACACGGGAGGCAGCGCTCACGTAACAAAACCCTTTGGAGGAAATTCAAGCCGGTTTGGGAAGATGTGTCCTTCTTAGAGCCGATCCCGATCGTAACTCAGCTTGGGGGATGTGTCTGGAGCCCCCGCAATGCCCCCCGGGAGATGATCCTCAAGCCCAGCGAGGGGGGGTGGGGGGGACGCTGGTTCCCTGGAAAGCGAAGGGCGAGGTGTTCTCTGGCCATCCCGGCGCCAGAACGTCCTCTCGCCCCCAGGAGGAAGGGTGCGCCTGAGCTCCCGGGCTCTGCATTTCCTCTGCTCTCGGGGGAACGGAGCTCGGGGCAGCCCCAGGGCGGGGCGGGGGGCCGGCGCTGCCCGGGAATGACCAGGTCCCGCGTACCAGCGAGGAGCGAAGTTGCACGTGGGAGGGTATCGGCCTGGCCACTCCTTTCCTTGCACTGTGAACTCTGGAGGAAGCCAGCCGCTCAGTAGCCGTCGCCTGCTGTGGGGCGCTAGGACGAGCGGTTACAGAGACGCTGTGTTGCTTTTCCAACCGTGCGTCCCTGGGGAATACGCCCGCCCTGAGGTCGCAGCCCACGGTGGAGGCTCTTGTGTTTGCTAGGACGAGAGCCGCCGTGCCGCGGGGAGCCTGGCAGAAGCCGGGGGTCCGGGCTGGTCCCAGACCAACTCAATCAGAATCAGACCCAACAGAGACCCAAGTTTGGCCAAAGCCACTGGTTTCGGGGACAGCCGCAGGCCAGACACACGTGCGCCTGACATCGCACGGCCCGCGTTCCGGGTCGTGGCCCCCTGGCCCGTGGCGTGGAGCGCCCCCTCACCCCTGCCAGGCTCGGCTCCGCGGGTCTCTGAGCTGACGGCTGTTTCCTTCCTCACAGTGGCTCTGCTTTTCCGTCCTCTGACATCCCGGCCGAGCCGCCTGAAGACGATCCATCAGCTGAGCGCTAGGCCTCCGCAGAGAAACTTCTTATCTGGACCTTGTAATTTCGGGAACATTTACTTAAACGGATGATCATAGCTGAAAATAAAGATGCTTTTTGAGGTAGCAGAACATTCAGATTTCAAAGTCAGAGATTTGCACATCCTGATAGGAAAGGCCAGGAGTCGCTGGTCAGCCCTGGACCCCGCCGGCCGGCCTCCCGCACACACTCCTGTCCGTAGCGACAGCCACCCAGGGAGCGGGCGCAGGGAGGACCTTTACCAGCTGGCCCCACGTGGGGTCTGTCCCCGAGGACAGAAGGTCCCTGCTGGAGTATTTAGAGCAACTTCAGGTTTAAAAACGCAGCCGTGACACAGACCCAAGAGCAGTCTGTGCCCCTGGAGTAAAAAGGACACCAGGTGACATCGCGGAGCGACTGAGAAGGCACCCCGTGTCACGTGGGTCGCTCCAGAGACCAGCCTTACGCCAACGCGACCGGTGACCCCGAGCAGCCTGGTCTTAGACGGGGGTGCCCCGGGTGCTGAAGGGGGTCGGCTCTGCCTCAGCTACCTGAAGCGCACGTGAGCGCGGGGGCCGGGGTCACGGCCGAGGACGGAAGCAGCGGTCTGCCGCCCGGACGTGGCCCCTGCCCTGCTTGCGCGTGGAGCCGGCCCCCGCTCCTCCTGCACCAGCGCGAGCAGCTTGACGCAAGTACCGCCTCGTTGCCTTACCTTCCTCCACGCGTGCTGTTAATAAAAAGCGGCCCGGACCCTCCTGCGCGGTGCTGTCCTTCCTGGAGGGCCTGCCGGGGCTTTGTGCCCACGCGGGTCCCTGCCTGCTCCGTCGGAACTCCCCTCGGGACGGAACAGGCAGCTTACCTCCCTTCCCTGGACCGTATGACCAGAAGCTCCAAGTAGGCGGGACTCTACTTCTGGTCTCCCCTGAGGGGTGTGGGGACACGACGGGGGCCGGCAGGACAGGCACGGGAGTCCCGGGGCGACGCCAGAGGAGTGGGATGCTCCGGGACAGGGAGGGGCATCTCCCAGACGGGCCGGGAGGCGCCCAGGCCCTGCTGTGCGGGCCGAGGGGAGGCAGGGGGGGTGGAGAGTGTCCTCCATCCAGCAGGACAGGCAGGGGCGCGGGATGCGGGCCTCTGAGGCCAGGCACGAGGGGAGGGGAGAGGCCCCAGCAAACCCACGTCTGTGCTGCGGGCTCTGGCCCTCTGCACCCGCCGGGCAGCCCCGACTCACTCGGCACCGTCCAGTCCCGGCACTCAGGGAAGGGTCGTGCACAGCAGGACCAAGAGGGGACAGTTACCGCACCCCTGGGGGCCTCCCACACAGTGCAGCCCTCGCCAGCGCCTACCTCACGGGGCCAAGTGAGCCAGTGCGTCAGCGCCCCCCACCTTCTGACCCCGCCGCACGTGGCCCCGGCCCCAGGCCGAGTCTCTGTGCCGGGCACACGGCCCCCTGCAGCTCGCCCTGCGCGCGGCACCCCAGGGCACCCCAGCACCCTGAGCGGGCGTCTTCTTCCCAACGCGGGACACGCCCTCCTCCCAGCCCAGCCCAGCCGCCCCTCCCCCCTCCCCTCCTCTCCCTCTCCCTCCTTACCCCTGCCCTCTTTTCTCCTCCCCCCACTCCCCTCTTCTCTCCCCTCCCTTCTCTCCTCCACTTCCTCTTCCTCCTCCCCCTCTTCCCTCTCCCGGCCCCTCCCCTCCCACAGCCACCTGGGCCCTCCTGCTTCCCGCGACCACCGACCACCGCCTACCTCCCAGTGCCCAGACCTGTGAAGGAGAACCAGCGGCATCTTCCCAATTTTCTGTGCCTTTGACACAGTGACCTCTGTCCTCTGCCCTGTCCTCCATGTGCCCCCCCATCCCCCCTAGAAGCCCCTCTTCAGGGCCCACGCTCCAGCTGCCCTACTCCCCCTTCTTCAAAAATCTAAAAACTGCCACCATGAAGATGGCTCACAGGCGTCATGCCAGGAACTGGGGACCAGCACGCACCCGAGCAATGTCACGGGCACAAGGCTATGGCCACTGAAGCCGCACGCTCTCAACCCCTGCACAGAAACCCGGAGCCGCGACCGGACGCGCTGACCGGCGGGCCCGCTAGCGCCCCCAGCTCCCCCCCCCCAGCTCCGGGACCCCAGCTCCGGGACCCTTCCCTGTACTTGCGGGTATTTCTACGAGGACCTCTGATATACGGAGACTCTGACAATAAGGGGGAAACAAAGGGAGAATAAAAGCAGAGTTTCTGAGTTTAGGACGAACGAAACAGATGATCCCGTTCTCCTCATTTCCACGTCTTCCCTTCCTGTACACCTGAGCCGTCTTCACGACTGCCCGGCCCCTCAGTGGGGCCCTCCGCGTACCAACGTGTGCAGAGGTGAGGCTCGACTGTGCGTCCCGGGCAAGGCCGCGCGGACGGTTAGGAAGCACCGGACCCGGCCCAGAGGCCCCGTCGTACTTGCTGCCTCTCGCTTAGCGGCCTAAACACCCATCCTCTGGCACCCGCCGGCTCGAAGGAGCGTGCGACTCTTGATCTTGGGGGGAGGGGGGGGGGGGGAGTTCGAGCCCCACACTGGGGACAGAGAAGATAAAATCTTAAAGCAAAACACAAAGCCGCCATCACCTCACGGTCCTGTAGCAGGATCCCCAGCCGGCCCCATGGGACAGTCCCAGCAGAGACCCCAGGAGGGGGTTCCCAGCTGTGGCAGCAGCTTTCCACCTTCCCTGGCACGTGACCCCTTCCTCCTCATGGCCGGCAGTGGCGGGCTCAGTCCCTCACCCCTCACGCCTCTCCTGCACCCACCCGGCAGCCCAGGGTGACCTCCCGTCCCCAGGTCAGCGAATCACAAAAGTCCCTCACGGAAGCACCCAGATCAGCGTCTGGCCGGAGAAGCAGGACTCCCTAGTCTGCTCCACTCCAGGACAAAACCCCACAGCCTAGGGGCTCACGACACACACCTCCCTCTCAGTTCTGGAGGCCGCGGGTCCGAGATCAGGGTGCAGCCGACTTGCCGTCTGGCGAGGCCCCTTCCCAGAGTGCAGACGGCCACCTTCTTGCGTGTCTGCACATGGTGGAGGGGAGGGCTGCGGCCTCTTCCTGCTCCCGGGGTACGAATGCCCCCCACTGGTGGGGGCCTACGTGGTGACGTCGTGCGCACCTCCTCGGCTCCCGGAGGCCCCACCTCCAAACGCTATCGCCCCAGAGGAAGATGGGGGGCATCCTCAGAATTCTGTCCGCCACAGACATCTTCCGACCGGGTGTCCAGACTATTTCTCCGTTACTCTGACGAGCGTGGGATGTTGTCACTCGCCTTTCTTGCTGGAATTTAGGTGCTCATAAAAACACAACAAGAAGTGAGCACTTGGTTTTCTCATCTGTGGTTTCTACCAACTGAAAAGTCCCGCTAAGCAGAATAGATTCCAAAGCCATTCACAAACTTGGAAACACATTAAAAACCAACACAGAGACCCTGTCTATGTACATTTTCATCCCATGAATGAGTGTCAACGGTGTGGACGAGGACATGACCATCTCGAAGCGGCTGAGGGACGGGGAGACCCTCCGTCCCCAGGGTTCTCGATCAAAAGCCACCGCAGAACTCACGAACTGTAAAGCCAAGTTCTCCGTAAGCAAAAAAACACTTCTTCCACGTGATCACGTGGCTGGTAAAGAAATACGAGCCGCCCGACGGCTTGCGAACTTTAAACCAAGGCTTTTAATGACAAAAAACTAAGGCCAGCAAATAGCTTTAGACTCCAAAAGTTTAATTTTATTATAATTGTTTTTAAAGTCAGCTATGATCTTGACAAATATCGTGGGTAAATCTATACAGCCAAGTCTCCAATTTCCGAGATACAAAAGACAATAAATATAGATTCAAATTCATCCTAAAAACAAGGTTCTAAAGCTAATTAGCTGTGGTCAGCTCGGTTCCAGGATCTCAAACATGGGTATAGCTCTGAAGAACTCCTATCACAAAGGGATTGCCAACTAGCCAATGGTTAGTTCTCCACAAACAACATCCGTGTGGGGCGACCGAGTCCTCTGGGGGTCAGCGGGGGGACAGGCAGAGGTGCTGCCTCGACAGTCCTTTCTGGAGGGGGCAGGGGAGGTGCCGACAGACACCAACCCCGCGGGACCGGAAGCCGACTTCCCAGGAGCCCAACCAACGGCCCCACTTCTCAAGAAAACCAGAACGGCCACGGCTCACCTTCCCGAGCGCTCCGTGAACACCGCTCCCCTGTGCGGTCAGCTGGCTTCTCAGCTCAGCCCATCGCGCTGATCGTCCCCCGCGGACAGCAAATTCTCCGGTCCTTCGTCTTCTTCCGGAGCACGTTCTACGTTGCTTTCGAGTTATGTTGTCATTAAAGTCAGTCTTGTGAAATTTTTGCCAAAAACAATCACATTACTTCTTCTTAGTGATAACAAAGATTAATTCTTCAGAAAGTAAAATCCTGTGACGTTTCAGGCCAAGCTCCTTTGTCTTGGTTTAATTCTTGGGTACAGCTGCAAGAGAATGGAGACACGCTTTACACGCGGTAGAGACACGAGCGTAATGGGGAGGCCGGCGTCACAGGAGAGAAACTAAGGAAAGGGCTCTTTCTGTCACGAGAGGCGCCCAGAGCTGCCCGAGGACAGCAACTCCTGCGCGAAGGTCACAGGGGTCCCCCGCCAGGGACAACACCGTGGCAAACGGACATACAAAGGCACGAAGGCGCTAAGCCTGGCCCCCCTGGCTCGGCCTGTGACGGCTGGAGGTGGTCTGCGGTGCGCCACGTGCGAGGGGGACAGGATAGCTCGGGGTCTGTCAACTTCACTCACAACAGCCTGACACGCACTCCTGTGGGACCTGAGACTCAGCCGTGAAATGCCACAGACCGAAAGGCTACCGACGTCAGGGAGGGTAAGTGGAGTTTTTTGTTGGTGTGTTTCTGTGGCTTTGTGTTTTCCACAGCAAGAGCTGGAGAGGAGCCCGCGAAGGTCAAGGAACTGCAGTCCGCAAGCCAAGAGCAACTCGAGCGAGCGATTCGACGGGCAGACTGCGCAGAGGCCCTCCCCCCTCCCGCCCGGACGAAAGGAACAAGGATCCCTGCGCGAACGCAGAGCCGGACTTGCAGCCCAAACTGAAAAACTAACTGGGGGATCCACTCTACACGAGATTGTTCTCCTGAGAAAAGATCGTTAGTCAATACAATCTGCCAGACTCCCACCTGAGCCTCGGATTAAAACCTCAACATTTTTGCAATTTGCATTTTTTCAGCCTCCAAGGAAACCAGAAAAAGTTACAGAGAAACCACTTCTACCGCAGGGAGATTTCCAGAAAGCTAAGAACACTTCAGCGTCAGGTTAACACGAAGCTCTTGGGCCGGGTCTGCGGTGTCAGGGCCTTCTGAGGGCCCACGCCGGGGACAAGTGAGGCTTCCTGAGGACTCGAGGGGTTCCTGAGCAGCGGGACCTCTCTGCGAGGGAGGAAAATGAACGACGCAGACCCGCAGGCAGTTCGCAGAGGTTTACGCAGGTGAGACACAGCGACGAGGGCTGCTGGTGTTCGGGGGCACGTGGCTGCCGGCCGGGCTGCTTCTCGGGGCGGGGAAGGTCCCGGGGCTCCGGGTTCCTCAGCTCTCGGCTGCGCTTCGTCACTTTCACTGCGGTCACACCAGCGGACACCGTCTCAGCCCCAAAGGCCGACTTGACAGCGAAGCGTGGACAGGGGGCAGGAGGGTCAGGAGGTCCCCACACTGCGGTCACGCCGCGGGAGGTCACGCCGTGGGAGGTCACGCCGCCGCAGCACGTTTGCACACAGAACCTGTGTTCACGGCCTCGACACCAGAGCAGCGCCGACATGAGGACGAAAACGTGCCCCCCCGCCGTCCGTCAGACACCCCAGCAGTGTCAGCAGGCAGTGTGGTCCGGGCCTGCGCGCCGTGCCCATTGCCTAACAGTGAGTGTGCAGGGGTGGGGCAGGGGTGGAGGCGGGAGCCGCCCTGCTGACCCCCGCCCCACCCCCTCCTCCAGGCTCTTCTAGCCCTCCCACTCAGCCAGCCCTGGCCCCTGCACACACAGGACATTTCTCCCACTCCCGGCCGTCAGCCGCCCTCCTCGCCTCCTCCCTGCAAAGGCTCCCGAGCCCCCTCGTGAGGGCGCCGCGCCTGTGCGACGCAGCAGGGCGGCCCGCCTGCCGCGCTCACACGACTGCACGGTTTGCTCCGGGCTTTTATGAAGCGTAACACCGAACGGGAGAGAAGTCCGCCGGCTCCGCGGACGCTGGCGAGGGCCGACGCGGCACTTAGAGCCAACGTTACCCACGTACCTCACGATGCTGGGAGGCAGTGAGACCCCCGACCTCGGGGGCTACCACACATTGATGCGGACCCCCCCGACGTGTAAATCTCACACCATCCAAACTCTAAAATTCCATGTGGCGTGAGCAAAGGGCGGTCAGCCGCACGGAGCCTTGACACAGCGCAGCCCCTGCACCCCCGGGCCCCCCTCCACGCACTCGGTCCCCCGCACACCCGGGTCCCGCACCCCCCCCGCCTCCCCTGCACACCCGGGCCTCGCACACCCGCCACCCCCCCCCCCCCGCACACCCTGGCTGCACAGAAGCCCGTCGGCGTGGCTAGCTCACCCCCAGCAGGTTGCGCGGAACGTAGCCCTCCTTGTCATGCAGACGTGCCCACCACCACTCCGTCTCCTCCTCGTCCTCCCGGCGGATGACGGTCATGCAGTCCCCGTCTCGCAGGGGCAGCTCGTCGCCATTCTGAGGCTCATAATCCCAGAGCGCGTAAAGGACTCCTTTGTTCATGATGCCCATTTTCTCCTGAACTCCTGAAATGACAGGCAGAAACCGCGCAGGGCGTGTGACTCGGACTGTGTGCTCTTCAAACCCCCGCTCCCCGAAGCCAAGGCAGGGGAGCCGGGCCGGCGCTGGAATGCCGGGACACCACCTGAAACCCCCTGTGAACAAAGCCCCCTGGGGGGGGGTCCCACCGGACACGCTGGCCTCCGCGATCCTCTCTAAGGCAGCTCGGAAACCAGTCTCGCTCGGAGAACAGAAACCCGTGCAAGCCCAGGAACATAAGGACCTGCGAGGCAGGCTGTGAGAGGAGCGAGCGCTCCGCCTGCCCAGCTCCAGCCGCCGCCGGGGGACGGGGGACGGGGGGACGGGGAAACCACCTGACGGTGACCTGCCACCTGGAGCAGCCGCGGCGACAGCTCCCAACGAGTGTCTGCTGAGCAGTCCCTGCCCATTGCCGAGTGCGGAAAGGGACAGGGAGGAAACTGCAACATGTTAGAAACTGTCCAGACGCAGAAAGTCTACACAGGGTCCAGTCTAAAGTCACGAGGGTCTGAATCCTAGAAGACACAGAAACCCACACACGTCCACTTCCAGTGTAATAACAGACTGCCACGTTCAGCCCTACTGGGTTGCGCTCCTCCACTCTCCCCTCCCGGGCACAGGGCGGGCACAGGGCAGGAGCGGGGTGGGCCTAGGGAGAGCACAGTGCGAGAGCGGGGCGGGCACGGGACGGGCCCAGGGCAGGAGCAGGGCGGGCACAGGGCAGGAGCAGGGAGGGCACAGGGCACTGCAGGCAAGACAAGAGGTCGGAAGCCCCGAGCACTCCAGAGCCGGTTCCTGTGTTCACCTTGACAGGGCCAGAGAGGGCAGGAAGTGTGTGCTTGCCCTCACAGAGTCACGTTTTTCAGCTTCCGTGGACAGGGAACGTAAGCACGAACTTACTATTCGTCTATCAGTTACGACGACGGGGCACTGGGTACCTCACTGTGGCTCTGGCAAAACGGACACAGGACACGGGACAGCGGAGGCCCTGCCGACTAAGGGTCAGACGTCTACTAACGGGGACGCTGATGCTTCCGGCGTTCCTGTTTCCATGAGACGGGACCGTGAGACTCACGAGGGTGACACCTTGAGCGAACCCGGCCTCCACCGGGCTGGGGTGGGAGCAGGGACGGGGCGGGACAGAAATCCCGGGCCCTGTGGTTTGCTCAAACGGCAGCTCTCCAAAGTGTCAGTGAGGTTATTCTGGGCAAACCTGAGCGACTGTAAAATACTACTTAAAAGATATTTGGTCAGAATTAGAAAATCATATTCTGATAAAAAAATAACCACCTCAGTCTCATATCCAAGAAATCACCAACATAGGAGAAAATTTCTCCTTACTCTGCTATTCACCGAACTCAGAGGGGGACGTGGCGGGAAAGGTGCGTCCCTGGGACCTGCAGGGGCTCCTCTGTGGACCGTTGTGACTACGAGTGAACGCGCCCCGACGCTCCGAGGTGGAGCAGAAGGACAGACGTGGAGGCTCAGTGTAAGCAGGACAGACAGCGGGGACCAGGGCCGACACACACAGGACCCTCCAGGACGACCATGAACGGGAAGGCAAGCCTGAGAATCGCAGCGTGACTCGGTTCACAGAAAGGGCAAACCCAGGCACAGCCCGACAGGAGGAGTTACAGGATTTGTTCACGGAGGACAGGGAGATTTTTAAAAAGCAAGGACCGTTAAACGTGAGGAACAAAACAGTCAAGGTCAAGGTCACAGCTGCCACAGGGGTGAGGGGCTACGAGGGGCAGGGCGCCCAGACCCCACCGGGGGAGAAGCCAGGCTGTGGTCACTCCAACACCTGTGGCAGAAACACGCTTTTCCGGTGCCCGCGGTACGTTCCACAGAGTACGGCCTCAGATCAGAAGTGCCTACGTGTTTTTAAAGGTCAGATTCTGTAAGTAAGCTCAAGACGGCTGCCGCACTTCCTATAATAAACCATATATGAATATCTTAATAGTGAGATGTCAGTCTATCAAAATCATTCTCGATGCAGAGACAGGAACAGGAACACAAGGTCACCCTCGGTGCCCATAGCGGCCAGGAAGAGCTGTGGGGCCACCCCGCCTCCCCTCCCCAGCCGGAGAGCAGCCTGTGAGCTGGGGACGCAGCCTCGCGGAGGGACAGGCTCGCCAGCCCCGTGGCCCTTCCGGCGACAGGCAGAGCAGCTCCCCGGAGCGTGTGCGGCACGGACCCCGCACCTGCTCCAGCCCAGCTGAGAAGAGTGAGCCTCAGCCCCTAAGAGTCGTGAACAGAAAGGCCACCCGAGAGATGCCCGTCCCTGTTCTCGAGGGTCAGAGCCGATGTTCTCCCTCGGAATCAGGAATGCAAGACCAAGACAGCGAAAGAGCCAGAACTCGGCTCTGAAACAGGTGTCGCCCTTCTTCCACTTCACGCCCAGTCTGATCTCGTGGGAAATCCCAGCTCCGCTGGCGCGTGCCCGGCCCCTGCCGTCCTCCGGGGCTGCCGTGGGAGGGGGCTCTGCTCGCGGGGGGCCCAGTGTCGGCCCGCACCGGGCCGGGGGCCGCGTGCCACGCGCGCAGCTCAGAGGCACGCGCACAAAAGCTGCATTCATCGCGGGCAGCAAGGCCGCCCTGTTTCCAGCGCCCAGGACGAGGCACGACACAAAAACGCTTTCCCTGATGACAAAAATACTTAGCAAAATGCACCCCAGAAGCAGAGGACAGATGAGCGCGGTGAGGAGCGCGCGTTACAGACCGTAGAGGAACTGCGAGCACGGCGCGTAGCCCTCCTCCATCTCCTCGCACTTGTCCGCCGCGGTCTGCAGGTCGCTGTAGGTCGTGGCGAACACGGCGGCTCCGGACTCCACCAGGAACTTACACACCTGCACGTTGTTGCAGGAGGCCGCGCAGTGCAGTGGGGTCCTGTGGGGCGACACACACAGCCGGCTGCAGGGTCTCCCCGGGCACGCGACGCCGGCGGGCGGGTGTCTGCGCAGAGCGCTCCGGAGTCTCCCGTCTGGGCCCTTCTTCTGAAAAGTTACACGGTTTTCTAAAAATCAGTTAAACAGGGACCCCTGAGCCCACGGAGGAGGACAGGGAGGCACACGGGGCGCTGCGGCGCGGGGCAGCGCGGAGGCCGCGAGGAATCGCGGCGAGGAGTGCCAGGCCGAGAGGTGCGTGTCGGGGTTAGGGTTAGGCGGGGCACTGGCCCCGCGTCCCGGGCAGCGTGGAGGGCGCCGCCGTCTTCCCGTCAGAGGCCCTCTCTCCCGAAACAGGCGCCTGTCCACCCTCCCTTCCCGTTCCCGCTGACGAGGGAATCGGCGGCCCCTGGAGAACTGCCTCACCTACCAGCTCGGAAAGTCCAAACTGAATTTTAATTGGGTAAAGCTTTGTCAATTCGATGCAGACGAGAAAAGTGGCTGTGACATACACGCACGCCCGTCTGGTGGGCCGCTGGCCGGCGGGAGCTGACCCGACCGCCGCCCTTATGGAGAAGCCCCCCACCGCGTGCTGCAGGCGACCCCCGACCAGGGAAGGGGGAGGAGCCCGCGCCGCCACCCCGCTCACAGGCGACCCACCCGACGACCCGGACTGCACTCATGCGCCCTGCCCGTCCCGCCCCTCCTCATTCCGATCCTCTCAGGTGTGCGGTCTCCAAAAACACGGATTCCCCACCCTGCGTCCCAGAACACGATCAGTCAAAGTCTGGCAAATATTACCACAGACTGCACGGCTTTTTTAATAGTGAAAAATTGTATGTGACCTAAGCTGCTAATAACAGGGAAACAAAGACATCCTGACACACACAATTTGTTTCAGGGGCGCCCGACCGGCTCAGTCGGGGGAACGTGCAACTCTTGATCCTGGGGTCATGAGTTCAAGCCCCACGCTGGATGTAGAGCTTACTTGAAAAAAAAAAAAAGGAATTTGTTTTGCTTAAGTTATAAAGTTAAACCATAAAATTAGGCTACAAAACATACGATTATGTAAATTTGAAGGGAATAGATTAAAAAAACGGCTGCTGTTTCCCCTTAAGTAACTGTATATAGAAGACAGATTTTTTCATTCATCCTAATAAAGAGCATATTATAATTTATACTTTCCTTAAAAAGGAGAAAAATTACAGAGCTTACTTTATGTTCTATTACCGTCATGGGGGGGTGACAGCACCTCATCAGGGCCCTTATTTCGCTGTGTGATGATGACCCACGGCCCTATGAAGGGCACTCATCATCTCTAACAACGCCCCCCGGGTTTCCCGCACATAACCGTCCCCCAGAGCGCTCCCTGGAACGTGCCTCCGCGGTCACATGCACTCGGGAGAGGCTGCCAACTCTGCTTCCCCCCTGCAGACGCGCGGTGGACATCCGTGGACACGACTTGGGAGCGAGAGGACCGTCACACAGGACACACGCGGACGCTCCCAGCGCCCAGCAGCACCGGGGCCACCTCGCGGCCGGGACAGCGGTCGCCGGGGACTTACCATCCATCACTGTCCGCGGCATTGACGTTCACACCAAACTGCACCAGGAACTTCACAATTTCCGTGTGGCCTGCACACACAGCGTTGTGCAGAGCCGTGATGCCCTCGTCGTTGGGCAGGCTCGGGTCGTCAACCTGTGACACCGAGACGAAGGGGGCCGTCACCCAGACTTCCCGTCACCACTCAGATTGCTATCACCTGGCTCTTCAGGATCAAGGAACAGAAAGAGGCTTCTGTTTCTGTTATAATTAAAACCTCCAGGTGCCAAGACGACTACACCAACCTCAGGTCTAGAAGCCCGCCCGCCAGAGAGCCACGTTACGCAGGCGCTTGCTGTAAAAAGGTCTAAAAAATGAAGAGCTGCCGGGAACCGTACCCTCAGTCGGTTTTGCTTATTCACCCTCTGCCTCCCCACCACAGATTAGCGTCTGAGGAGAAGGTGCATTTGCCATGGAAAGGAAAAAAGGTCAACTGAAAATATTTTTAATAGCAGGCTTCTGAAAATAGGGACCACACATGTACCCTAACACCACAAGTCCGCGTCCACCCAGGAGCAGCTGTAAGCGGAGGGGAAGCATCTCGCCAGACAGAAGAGTACTCTGGAGGGTCCCTGGGGACCGCACTTCGCGTCACCCCAAACCCCACGGTCACACCTCAGCGCAGCCCTGCCGGCCCGAGCGTGCCCCGCGTCCCTCCACGCCTCGCCCTCCCCCCTCTAGAGGCGCTTCCTAAGCACAGGTCGGAAGCAAAATATAACATGTTTAAGAAATCTGCGAATCCAGTCATACCTCATAAATAATTCTCTGTACGAGGTCAAACTCTCCCTCCAAAGACGAATCTAGAAGTAAAGCAAGGGGGTTGAACTTCACCCGCATTCCGTGGGCAATCCTTTCCGAACCAGTTTTGCGCAAGTTTGTCCTTTTCCCCTGCGGGAGAGAGGCACGAAGTAAGGACCCCAGTCTCGGCAAGCAGACCTAGGGAAGGGGACGAGGGACGTCTCCGCTGGGGAAGTAAAAGGGCATTTAAAAATCTCCATCAGCACATTTTACGGACATGGAACATTATCTAGAAACGTACACAAGCCACAGTACACAGCGTACTGAATAGCCCCCGCGTAACAAAGCCGGCGAGGTCTGACGGGCGCGCAGGCTGGCTTTCTATGGGGGGTAAGATCAGCCAAGACTGCCCTTCAAGCGCCCTCTCCGGGTTAGGCTGGCCAACCCCACACGGTTAAACCAGGCAAGAGCACACTCGGAATCATGGCTAACATCTAATGAACGGCTATTGGTGGACTCCCCACAAAAACCCTGTGACCCCATGTCACAGATAAGGAAGGTAAGGCACACGGCCAGGAACACCAGAGCTGGGATTTAAATCCTAGTCATCTGGCTTCCAATCCCTTCCCTTCAACCATCTTATAACGAAATGCTTCCTAGGGGGAAAGCATATAATTAAGGAAATAATAAGTATTATCAGCCTGTCCTACGTATACTAACAAGAAATCCTTCCAGTCTTAAGATGCTATCCCCATTTTATATTCAGAATTTGACTACACTCCAAGATACACGAGCCAAGTAGTCAAGCCCCTCGACTACGAATAAGCCAGGCTTGAAACAATACGGCGGAAGTGTTAAGACTGATCTCACAAGCCATTCAAGAAGTTTCCTACACGCGCCCAACAAAGTGGCAACGTCTCCTGAGGCTCGCATGCCACGCGGCCTGGTCCTTACTCTATTTCAGACGCGGAAAACTACCAAGGTTTAGAAAACATCAAGTGGCCGTGGCTCCACTTCACAAATGTGTAATGACTCAACTGCTGCTGTTTCTGGGAAACAAGAAGTGTAGACGTCACGTGGCCGTGAGGTGCAGCTGCGAGCGGGACGGCCGGGCCCCGAGCACACTCACGGACAAGCCCGACACGTGCACCCCGGTCTCCCGCGAAGCCAGACAAGAAGGAAACGGCTCCCCCGGGACGACAGGAAAGACGGTGACACTGTGACTCTCCGGTCTCATCTGTCCCTGGGCGCGTGAAGTCGTCTCTCCTTCCCTCAAGTTACCGCCAGCTACAGAGAGCCACGTGCCAGGACGGGCGGGGCAAGGCGCCGTTTCAAGGCCTATCCTCTACTTACAACTTGTCCCCTACAACCCAACGTGTGCTGTATAAAACTTGGAAGCAAACATCCACAGTAACCAGTAGTTACAGCAAATCGGGACGATCATTATCTCTGAATTCCGTTATATCTCAAAGATGCAATAAGGGATCAAACATATAAAGCACTTTAAAAAAATCCCTACAATATGGGATTTTGCTTCGCTCTTTAAGATCCACGGTTTGGCATCCTACGGAAACAGCGCGATGCCAACTGCACCTGAAAAGGTCAACTGTATTTAAGGACACCCTGGGATTTTGATCCTCTCTCACCAACTTCAAAAGGGACACGACAGACTTGCAAACAAAGGCGTGACCATCGGAAGGCGCGTGCACGATGTGACAAGTCAGCACACACACAGCCTGGGAGGAAGGGAAGCCGGGGCTCAGGGGCTCCCCAGGGGTCCCCTACCCGGGATGAGAGGAACAGGTTCGTCCCGCCCCCATCTGTCCCGCATCCTCCCAAGTTTATCAACGTTGGAAGTTAGAGGATCCCCCGAAACAGTTCCTTAAAGACACACGTCACTGCGGGGGAAGAAGAGTGTGAAAGAATGACGTCACCGGAGAGGAAAGGGGCACCGTCTGCCGGATTTCACAGAGCTGGTCGAGGGAGGGAGTTTCTGAGCCCAGCCTCCCCAACAGGGACCACCGCAGCGGCGTGGGGTTTGTATCGTAAAGAACCCAACTCTGCCTCTTCATGAGAAGAAGGGTTCTTCCTAAAAAAACAGAGTTCTTCGCCCCGAATATACCAAACCTTTCTCATACTTCCGAGCTCTCCTGAGCGCTAAGGCGGCTGTAAGATAAAAGGCAAACGTCGGCGACCACGGGCAATTCACGCACAGACCATCCTTGCAAATGGCCCTGAGCAGCTGCGTGTTCCCCTGGGCCTTGAGAGTCAACCGCCTGGAAGTCCGTGACGGCGGGGGGGGTCGGGGGGGGCTGTAGAGGGTGGGGGGAGCTCCTGAAAGGACCGCGAGACAGCGCGTTACTTACAGGAGGCAGAGACACCTGGCCCGTGATTTCGGGCGGACGCATGCTGCCCGAGTCTTCTCCCGGCCCTTCCGGCTCCCCAGACGGGTACGGCGGGGGCGGGTACGGGGGGTACTCCTCCAGGTACACTTCCAGCGGATGGGGGGTCTCTGCATTTGGTTCTTCCACGCTGTCCTGGAAACCGGGGCTGCTGTCCAGGACTCCTTCAGGCACGTACTCAAGGCCCGGGGAAAGAGCTGGCACGTCACTGCTCTCGGAACTGGCACTGCCCACGTCCTCTGGGGACACTGGTTCGGGAACCAGAGAGACCGCCTCCTTCTCGGGCTCCACGTGTAAATACGGATTCTGGGTTTCTCCCGGGCTTTCGGAGTCGGCCGCCACGGACGTCGGCTTGGATGGATACGAGGGGACGGAGATGGTCTCCATGGCAGCGATGGTGGTCCTCTGGTACAGAAGCTTCTGGATGTTCGGCCCATTCGGACCCTCCGGCTCCGTGATCGAGCTCCGCTTCTTGAGCGGCCGCGGCGCGTTGGACAGTTTCTTGCGCAAGGCTTCCAGGTCGGCGTCGCTCTGGTTCCGGTAGGGGTTGGACAAGAAGGGCAGCAGTTTGGTCGGGCTGAGTGGCCGAGGAATTCGTTCGTTCTCGTGGCTCTCCTGGCCCGAGGCCACGGGCTCTGCGTCGGGCTCGGGACTGCCCGGCTGGCTCTGGCCACTGGAGTACACGTTCTCCGGGTGCGGCTGCTGGTTCTGGGCGGTGGCGATCACCGGCTTCCCGTACACTGATCAGAAACAGAAACAAAGCCCTGGTGAGGATTAAATCAAACCGGCAGGTAACAGACACAGGGCACAAGAATGGAAGCCTTCAATCTCACAGTGACTACACCGCATCCTTCGACACGAGTAATTTCTAAAAACGACAAAGGACCAAGCAAGGCTTCCATGTCCGCACAGTAAACTTATCACAGAATGAACACCCTCACTGATGGGAACACGTGCCATTATTTTAAATACCACAAAAAAAATGTTGCAGCTATAACTGCAAGAAACCACCGGTTGCAACCAACTTAAAATGTCAAAATACGAAAACAACATAAAAAAGCAAGGGAAATGGGCAATCCTTTCCTGCGTCTGGGTTAAAACTAAACACACACCACTCTCTCTTTGGTACGTCTCAAAAGTAAATCAAGGGGGGGAAATCGTATTTGGCTGACACTAAGAACCACTTGTATTTACCAAAACCATTCCCCCATTGTTCTGATTCTATCAAAACTATCTAATTCCCAAATTACTGGGTCAGCAGTTCTCACTGAAGCCGAGTCGGCCGCAGCACGTGTATAAATTCTTTGTTGTCTGGTTACTTGAGGGATGTTTCAGGACACAATCATGTGCTGATTTCATGACCAGAAAGCCAACGTTATTCAGTAAAACAGGGTGAACTCGATGCTACTTTTATAAACAAATGACCCTCAGGAAGAACCACCAGCTCAGCAGACGTCAGTCTTCCCGTTTCTGCGTCTCACCAGCAGCTGTGTCCTCATCAGGACAACATGAGACACAGTGGGCAGCGTGACTTGGGGCAGCTGTCCCGCCGGCCGCCCCCGGTGAACGCCACGGGGAGCACGCCGCACGGGCCTCATGCACGAGGTGCGCCCAGTGAGCGGGGACAAAGAGGGCCATGTCCGCACCACGGGCTTCTTCAGCTACGGCGCCCACTCGTCCCTCCGTGACGCGGAGCAGAAACCTGGCTCAGCGCCCAGGCAGGAAGAGAGGCCACCACCCCGCAGAGCCCACACAACACAAGCGGGCGTTGACTCTGCCGCTGGCGGACAGATGACGGCCCTGGCACGGGACTGGGCCGCCTCGTGCGCCAGTGGGAACGGGACCCAGAGCTTACCGGTGGAGAAGGGCGGCCCTCTGGAATGGGTCTTGGTCAGCGCACTCTGCACCGCCTGCTGGAAGTTCTTCCCGGGGGCCTGACGCTGCGTGTACATGGAGTATATGGAGCTCGCAGCCACGGTCTGGGGCTTCCGCAAGGGCGGGGTAGGGGTGTCCTTGGAAGGCTGCGGGGTGAAGGGTCGGACGGCTGCAGCAGGCGGGCTCTCCTGCTTCCCAGCTGCAGACAGGGCCTGGCCCTGGCCGGCCGAAGGTGCGCCGGGGGACACCACGACCCTCTGTGGCTGCCCCGCTTTCGGTTTGTTTCCCACAGACGCCACAGCTGCTGACAAGTGTGGAGGGTTTCCGTCCGGCTTCAGGTCTGATGCTGACTGACTGGTTTGCCCAAAATAAGGCAAATTGATCTGTTTTGGTTTTGATGGAACAGGAGGCGGCACTTTAGCCACATTTTTATTTGCGGCCTGAAACACACACACGTACAAAGCAGTTAAAACACTATCCAAATGGGTACACGGCATGTGCTAGATAACCTAATTTCGCAAATACTAGCTCTACGTTTTCAAGTCATTAAAAACTTGGAGGTCTCTGCACTGAACTATGTTTAATAAGGAACCAGAGGACTGTGCTATGGTTCCTGCCCCACACGCCTCTTCCTCGTCGCCCCCCACTTGGGGACTTTAACGGCCACTCCACATTTTCATGGACGGCCCCAATAACCCAAAATCCTCCTCGCTCACGGGGCCATCACACCACTGTCATCAAAACACCTAACTGGGAGCACGCCGCCATCACCCGTTGTCAAAGGCTAGGATCCTAACGGTCACGGAAGATTCACTGCCGAATCGTTCCTGACACAACCTCGGCTCCAGATTCTGAAGCCACAAGGTCACTGAGTAGCGCAAGTACGACGTGCTTCAGCACACTCCTAGTTTTCGGAGAATCACATGAAATGGGAGCCAGCAGCAAGGATGGCAGCCTTTCTCCAATAACCACAAACACGCTAAAAGTGCAGAATTCAAAATGACAGAATTCTTGTCTTCTCATCTTCCATGAATATTTTGGTTTTTCCTGCTCTCCCTCAACACGATACCCCCCTCTCCTAAAGAGCGCACACAGAATTACCCCTGAATGTTAACCTAAGCCACTCTTCGCACCTGTGCATCCCGCAGGATGTCCTCGCTGCTCTGGTTCTTCCTCAGAGCCCCAAAGGGGGGCGGGGCAGCACACTGGTCCACCGTGTCGAACATCGAAAAGGGGCGCACTTTCTTCTCCTTCTCCCTCAGGGGAACCTCTCCATCATCTGCTGAAGATGGAAAAAAATCACATAGAGATTCCAGTCGTTTGTAGTAAGACCTCTTTTTCCCGTATAAGTTTCCCTCTCCTCAATCTCCGTGAAACCCCGCCCCCACGACATGCTTCCCTATTTGTAACTGAGTTAACTGGAGAACGGCCCGGATGCTACCACGCCAGCACTTGAACTCTGCAGCTAAACGAAGGTGTTACGGAAGTGAACACTATCCCCAGGTCTGACACACTAGAAAACAAACTAAAGAAGACCGTGCGGACGCCTGGGTGACAAAGACGGTGGAATGTCCGACCCTTGGTTTTGGCTCAGGTCATGATCTCATGGTCGTGCGGTGGAGCCCCACCTCGGACTCAGCACGGAGTCTGCCTAAGATCCTCTCTCTCCCTCTGCCCCTCCTGCTCATACTCTCTCTGTCTCTCCCAAATAAGTAAATCTTTAAAAAAAAAGAAGAAGAAGAGGATGACGGAGCACCTCTCAGATGCCAGAACAGAACCTCACCTTGGTCCGGGGCACCCCCCGAGCTAGGAGGTGCGGAGGCTTGGCTCGCGGAAATGTCTGCACTTGGGGGGCTCCAGTCGGGGCCGAGGAGATGGATTTTGGAGCCTACAATGCAGAAAAGCAACCACAGTAACCCAGCATTCTGAAGAGATTTCTAACGGTTCCTTCTGCTGCAAAGTTTAGTCTCTGAGAACAGCTTGGAATTTCAGACTCACGGCATCCCTTAAACTTATTTAGAAAACACGAGATTTAAGATTTCTAATTTAAACTTACTGAAACAAATTTAAGATTAATTGTAGTCAACAGAAAATCTGCCTGAACCAGTACGAAACTGTCACCGTCCTAGTCAGAAAACAATTTCCAACGTCACAGACCAAGGGCTCCGAGGCGTATGTTACACACCAGCGATGCACACACAACAAAAAGGCAAAACTGTGGACATCAACCAGTCTTCCACAGATCGGCGTGCTCGGCGCAGGTTTTCTCTACACAGATGCGGAAGCATCGAAGCCACAGCTCTGCCCTAATAGGAGCAAAACAGAGGCAGTTCTTTCTGCAGGGAGACTCAGACTGGAGGTTCTATCGCTTCACGCTGGTAATTACGGCAACAAAATCGCAACTGTAACGTTAGCCATCTTCTGCACGTGACAGTGGCTGGGGAAAAGAGACAATACTGGCCACTATTTCTTCTCGCAGGGGTCTGAATGAGGAGGTTTTCATCCCGCTTTCCTACAAGCCTCCTTTCATCCACGACTCGTCACACTACTCCGGCTCGCACCTCCCTGTGCACGGAGGACTACACAGATGCAAAGACCAGTAAGACAAGGTCCCTCTGTTACTGTCACTGTGAGCTTCCAGAAGGTTTACCTTTATCCTGCAAAGTGCGAGCAAGTAAAGGCTCCTGCGTGAGCACGTACGCACAGTAACACCACCGATCAGCAGAGCGTACTCGCCACCTCGCCTTCCATAAGGATGAGCACTACCTTGTACGTGGTGTTTTTACACAAAACGAAAAGGGGTCCAGTTATTAACATCGGATCAAAATGTCCTCATTAACAAGAAGGAATTCAAGACAATCTTCATTGCAGAAATATTATATTTCATCTCATTTCCCAAACAGGATTGCATTATTTAGAGTTAAAAAACGTATCATGGGGGCGCCTGGGTGGCTGAGTTGGTGAAGCGTCTGCCTGTGGCTGGGGTCACGGTCCTGGGGGCCTGGGGGCCTGGGATCAACATCAGTCTCTCTCCCTCTCCGTGTGTGCTCTCTCTCTCTAGCTCTCACTCTCTAATTTAAAGTAAAATATTTAAACAAAAAAAGAAAAAAAAAGCAAACATACCACAGTGCTAGCAAAAACTACACGGGAATTCTCAGGACTTCAACATGAATACGGGATAGGAAGACATTTTTTTTAAAACCCCGCCCGGGGAGTAAATGACGGTGAGGACAGGGAGAATTCGCTGTGGGAGGGGCTGGAAGTGACCCATTACCTTGAGCCTGGGAGGCGGGCCCGGAACGCATGTTGGGCAGCGTGTGTACTTTGAGCGGCCCTTCCGGAGCCTGCGTGGCCGAGGAGCCGTCCGGCAGAGCTGGCTTCACCAGAAGTTCAGGCCTCGAGGGGACGCGGGGCATCGTGGACGACTGGATGTAGGGCCCCACCGCGGCCACGCGACTGGGCGCCGGCAGCCCTTGCGGGGGCAGGTTTCCATCCGATGAGACCTTAGGGAGAGGCACGGGAGCATGACGAGTCCCACCGCATCCAACTCAGAGAGGCTGTGACACTCGCTGATCTGTAAAAACTGGGGCTTCCGGGGTCTCTCCTGCAGCGTCCCGGAGCCGCCCCAGCCCAGCCCCGCGGCAGGAGCGGCGGCAGGAGCAGCGGCAGGAGCCGCGGCCCTCGCTCTGTCCCGGGCAGAAGGCCCTCCGCCCGGAGGACACCCGGGCGCGATTCCAGAGACGGCGGCCCACGTGACCCGCGGGGCGGCGGCGGCCACTTACCGGGAGGCTCTCCTTCTGCTGCAACGCCGCCTTCTTCTTCCACAGCCGGTCCCGCAGCTCATTAACGCGCTTGTCCATGACCGCCACCTCTGAATTGCGCTTATTCAGACACTCGCGCTGCTGCTGCAGCTTGGCATTCTGCTCCTGATTCAGTTTGTTTCGTAACTGAATAAAATGGGGGGGGGGGTAGCCAAGGAGTAGGAAGAAAAATTTCTCAAACAGATAATCACATGCTTGACTATTACATAATTTCTAAAAACGTAAGGCCCCTCCACCTCTCCCCACTTCCATCTTACGGTTTAAAACTGTCAGCCCACCCGCTGTGGTTGTAAGGAATGAGTCCAATTTCCTGCGTCAGGTGCTCTCAAGTTTATTCTGGACTCTCTGGGGTTTGGGTGTTCCCCCCCCCGTCCCGCCCCCGGTTTGAGGAAAAGAAACCGAAATCCCGCACTTGCAGCCACTTCCGTGGCGACTGTGCCCCTGGAGCGGGCCGCACCTGCAGCTCCTTGTAGAGCCGGTCGAGCTCGGCCGCGGCGGACCGGCTGTCGTGACGTCCGTCCATCCTGCCGTTCTTGAGCATCTCCAGCTGTCTGGTCAGCTCCTCTACTTTGGACACGGCCAGAACGAGCTCCCGCTGCTTTTGCTGGAACAAACTATTCATTTGCTCAATCTCCTCCACTAGAATGAGAACGAGAAAAGCCACAACAGTTGAAAAGAAAAATAAGAATGGAGCACTCCCAGGCAACCAGGCTTTACAACAAACTTCCTAACAAAAAGTACAGACGTTTTTCAGCAATGTCCTCAAAGCAACCTATTTCTTTTACAAGCAACTGAAATCAAGAGACATTTCTAAATGTCCGTGCCTCCCTCTGAATAGAGCTCTAGAAGAATTTGTGTTATGAATGTTATTAAGCTCCAAATTTTAGAAACAATGAAATTTACTGAGAACTTTTAGTCTCAGTTTTATAGTGGTAGAGGAAGCTATTAAATCACAAAAATTTTAATTAAAATGGCACTGTAATAGAGGGGCCTATTATATGAATAAAAATCCTCGCCTTCATCATATTTTCAGTCAAAAAGTATTTAGAAAGAGAAAAAACCCCACTAGTATGTTTTTCCAAAGGTAACTTAAAAAGCTTGTCTAAAACACCCAGCAGCTAAGGGCAACCCTCTCGGGTCCCCTCCTCATTCGGGACCTTTGTACAAGCTCGCTCAATAAACTCTGCTGCCCACCAAAAAAATAAAAATAAAAAATAATGAAACACCCAGCAGCTAAATTCAACTCACGGGAACCAAAAGCATCAAAACTGCCGGGAATTATGCTTTGAAAAAGCTTGATTGTAAAGTTGCCTCCACACACGGCCTCGGCTTACCGTCACTCAGCACGCAGGGCTGTAAGCGCCCCGCCCCCGCGTCCCCCCAGCGCCCGTGTGTGTCCCTGTCCCCCCACGGAGCCGCGCGCGCTGGCCAAGCCCCTCTGCGAGCGACTCACCCAGTCGGCCGTTGCTCAGCCGCTTCTGCTCCACGTGGCCCTTCAGGGCGCGCACCTTCTGCAGCTTAGCCTCCTGGTTCTCAGCCATCTCCTTCAGCCTCTTGAGCTTCTCCTGCTCGGCAGCCTGTTGCTGCTGACGCTGATCTTGCTGTTTCAAGAACTTTAAGCGCTGTTCCTAAGAGGTGGAAGCCATCATCGGCCAAATCCTTTTCAACAGGTGTATGAGCCCCAAACGGAGCCGAGCGCAGCCCGAGGCCGAGGCGGCGGTGACCAGCCACCGTGCACGCCCGGGACCGGCCCGGCCGGGAGTGGAGGACACAGCTCCTGGCCCCCACCCGACACTCTCTTGGGCTAAGACCCGGGCACGAGCATTCTTACTTCCCGGGGGTTCTTGCGCGGCCGGGGAACAGTGACCCGCAGCTGCTGCTCAGGACCTGCGGCTAGGAATTTGGGAGCAGCTCAGGCAGAAACGCGAGGCGCTCACGACGAAGGCGGCTGTGGAGTCCGGTTTAGACTCACAACCCGAGCTCTGCCACTTACGGGCTCGGAGACGGCAGACCACATCCCCTCACCAAGGACAGGGGACCCCTTCTTCGGCTAACGACAGGGTGACCGAGAGCCTCGTGGGGCCACAGTGAGGAGTAAATGAAATGTGAGTGTGCACCTCGCTGCACAGAACCTCGCACAGCTAGCGTACACTCAGCACACACACTCAGCAAAGAGCTCAAGAGCCAGCCCGGCTTCGAAAACCAACGACGGAACACTTTGTTTCTACTACACTACAGTTCTTCACTATAAGTAACAGAGGGGCGCCTGGGGGGCTCGGGCGGTCGGCTCAGGTCACGATCTCAGGGTCCCGGGCTCAGGCTCCCTGCTCCACCGGGAGTCTGCTGCTCCCTCTCCCTCGTGCTCGCTTACTCTCCAATAAAACCTTTTTAAAAAGTGAGTAACAGCCACACAATTTATAATCAAGGGTAAACTTCGCAGAGTAATATGACCGAAACATAAATAACACAAAAATAGTTTCAAAAGAAGACCCTGAGGTCATATACGTATTCTATTACTCGGCCTTTTCATTTGAATTCACGTCCCCAACATTCTAGAAACGGCGCCTCGGCACCGCATGGGAGCTAGTGGGAAATGCACTCTCTCAGACCCCGACCCATCCCCACCGAACTAGAATATGCATTTTCAACACAACCCCCCCACCCACCCGGGGACCCATTCGCAAGCTCGAGTCTGAGAAGCCACGCTACACCTGATTTTGAAAACGCCGGCGCCTGTCGTGAGAGACAGAAGCGGACCCACGGGAACCCCAGCGAGTGTTACCCAGGCCACAGGGCGTGCTGCCGGGGACCCCGCTCCGGCGACAGCACAGTCCCCGTGGGCGTGGTCAGCTGCAGACACGGAGTGTTCAGACCAGGGCTGCGGGTGAAAGCCCGCCCGCCATCCGTGCTCATCCGTCACACAGCCAGCCACGAGCTCACGTCCATGGCTGCTTTTGTGCCATGACCACGATGCTGAGAAGCCCGCAAAGCCCACAACATTGACCGCCAGCTTTTATGGAGGAAGTGTGGTGCCATCTGGTCAGACCAGAGCCCACGGCTGGCGGGAGAAACAACGGGGAGACTGGTGTGACGGTAAGGGAGAGGCTTCTCCTATTTCACCTGTTCGAGGCCGGGATGAGGATCAGTCTGTGGTGGCAGCATGCCCCAAATAAAGGCAAGCAGCCTGTCATCGGTGCGAAGGGGACAGAGTTAGCACCGGCTGACTTTACAAGTCCCTCTTGCTGCCGTAATGATTCAGGACAAGGCTTGCCCAGAGCAGTTCCCTCTAGCAAAGTGTAAGGGCTCTTTACACTGTTTTCCTGATTCACAACGTAATGTGGTTAATTTTGATCAGAACCAGAGTTCTGGAGATCTTGAGCAACTGGGATGATCTAAGGATTTCCACAAAATGCTGTGGTAAAGAGAAGAAAGCGCCACAAAGCAGGTAACCTGTGGGCTGACAGGATCAATTTGTATCTTGGGGTCACTGGCGTAACAGCATCCACAGAAGGGCCTGGCCAATCTTTACAGGACCTTTACCTTTGTAGCCAGCATTTGTTGCTGGGCCTCGATCTGCTGCTGCTGGCGAGATGCCATTTCCTGAAGCTCGGCAAGAGTCAGATCCATCCTGGGGCTGTTAACCTACGTGCGAGAACACAAAGAATCCAGCTCCCAGAGGAGCACAGAGCCCCTCCCTCAGAGGCCTGTGGAAGCTTCACCTGGAACCCCTCCCTCCCTCAGAGGCCTGTGGAAGCTTCACCTGAGCCCCTCAGGACACAATTAGCCATTTTCTTCCATAACATGAAAGAGACCATTAATTTTTATATTAATATCTCCACAATGACTTATTAAGTTTTGATGGAAGACATACTAATACACAAACCAACACTCTTTTAAGTTATAAATGTAAAATTAAACAGTCTCAGTAGTCTGTGACCGAAATAAAACAATTTGGAATTACCCTGTTCTGGATTGAATTTATATTAGAAAAATAATGTTGAATCACACTAAACATGATACTGGGGC
>CM052893.1:1463458-1481967 GCA_028534135.1 Potos flavus | reverse complement strand
ACAGCGTAGGAGGGTTCCCCTTTCTCCGCATCCTCGCCAATATCTGTCGTTTCCTGACTGGTTAATTTTAGCCATTCTGACTGGTGTGAGGTAGTATCTCACTGTGGTTTTGATTTGTATTTCCCTGATGCCGAGTGATATTGAGCACTTTTTCATGTGTCTGTTGGCCATTTGGACATCTTTTTCTGCAGAACTTTTTAAGATGTAAAATTAAATGCGCAATTAAAATATATACACGTGTATCTTCTGTGTGTCACAAGTTTGTGTTACCAGCCACATCTGACGTCACGAGTGTTCCTCACCTTCCGACCGTCCCTCCCTCTTTCCTGCAGGAAACCTTGTTCCCAGAACACTGGGAAGCTTACTCATGATGCTGCCTTACAACACACACAAAAAAGTCTCATCCCTATAACACCACGGCACCTACTGAAAATAAACCTATCGGGTAAGGGTCAGTCTTTCTTTCTAGTTCTTTTTGTCCTTTGAATATGTCCCACTAATTGGTGTGTAATTTATTTGAATTAATTTCTGTGTGGTATGGAATCAATATTTTAAATCTAATTTCATTTATAAATCTTTTTAATAAAAATTCCGTCTGGACTTTGTGTCATACTTCGGATAGCTTCTCTCACTAAAATTATATAGAACTTTCTCCATGTTCTTGAAGTACTTTCAATTTTTTTTTTAAAGATTTTTATTAATTTTTTTGACAGAGAGATATCACAAGTAGGCAGAGATGCAGGCAGAGGGAGAGGGAGAAGCAGGCTCCCCGCTGAGCAGAGAGCCCGATGCGGGGCTTGATCCCAGGACCCCGAGATCATGACCCGAGCCGAAGGCAGAGGCTTTAACCCACTGAGCCACCCAGGCGCCCCACTTTCAATTTTTTATTTGACATCCAATCGATGCAAGAAATACAGAAAGTAATAGGCTAACTAACCTAGTATTAGAACAGTTTCTTTCCTTCCTTCTTTCTTTCTTTTTTTCTTTTTCTTTCTTTCTTTCTTTCTCTTTCCTTCTCTTTCTTTCTTTCTTTCTTTCTTTCTTTCTTTCTTTCTTTCTTTCTTTCTTCTTTCTTTCTTAAGATTTTGATTTATTTGAGAGAGAGAGAGAGCACAAGGCGGGGGAGCAGCAGAGGGAGAGGGAGAAGCAGGCTCCCCGCTGAGCAGGGAGCCTGCTGAAAGGGATTTGCTCTTTTTGTTTCCGGGTTCAGTGAAGGCCTAAGTATCGATCTCAGCTCAACCCATTAAATAAACAGAAAGTAATGAATGATTTTCAGTAGAAGTGACAAGAAGCGACCACGTGGAACAGACGGGAGGCCCAGCTGTGGGAGAGAAAGGCGATCAACCATCCTCTTCCATGCTCAACAGTTACTGTCATGAAAAGGGCTCAGCCCTGGCCTCCCGACTCCAGGCCGGGAGGGGCCTCAGAGGTGGCGTGGGGGTCTCCTGCTCCCCTTTGCACACGAACCTTATTTTAGAAATCACTTTTAGTGTCTTTTTGGCAGATCAGACTAGTATCCACTGAGCTGGGCCCAGGGCCACTGGCTCATTAGTCAGACCAAGCATTTTTTTTTAAAGGTTTAAAAAAATTTTTTTTTGTTTTTAAGTAATCTCTACACCCAACATGGGGCTTGAACCCACAACCCTGAGATCAGGAGTCGTATGCTCTACCCACTGAGCCAGCCAGGTGCCCCAGACCAAGCATTTTTATCATACAGGGCTTTATACTTAGCATGCATAAAATGTACTTTATTTTTTTAAACACTTATTTATTTGAGAGAGAGAGAAAGAGCGCGTGCGCGTGTGCGTGTGCAAGCCGGGGGAGGGGCAGAGGGAGGGAGAGACAAGCAGACTCCACCCTCAGCCCAGAGCCCTATGTGGGGCTCGATCCCAGGACCCTGAGATCAGGACCTAAGCCGAAATCAAGAGTCAGACGCTCAACCAACTGAGCCACCCAGGGGGCCCGTAAAATGTATTTTATTTATGTGAACGATGCATTTTACTTGCTTTGTAGAGTGTTTACCGATGCAATTGGTATCTGGTAAAAGCGAGGTTCTAGATAACCATCCTGGTTTGCGTAATTACCAGGAAGACTGCAAAGCTGCATTCTGATGCGCTCACCTCACACAAAGGTGGACTTGTTTTTTCCATGCCTCACATTGGAGCTCGGTAACTGGTGACTGTCCAGGGACTTCTCCCCTGAACGGCCGGGACGCCCTTCCTTCTCTGACTGTCGGGAGCTACACGCAGACCCAGAAACCGCCCCCGGAGTGAGATCATTCTTCTATTCCACAAAATACTTAGAATGTCCTGTGGCCAGTGGACCATGCTTCCAGGCTGGGAGGGACCCAGAGATAAATTCAGAATAAAACCTAGGCTAGCCGACGTGCATTCTCCTATGTGGAAAGGCGACAAGCCAAGCCCACCGACACCTGTAAAGTGATAGTGGCAGGTGTCTCGGGTGGGGGCAGGGCGATGAGTCGGGCGTGCGGGGTCCAGGTGGGGGCTTCTTGCTTGAAAGCATTCTTGGAGGAAGCAGGGTCTGCACCGGCGGTGGAGGTGAGGAGGGGACTCGGACATGCGGGATGGAGGGGAAGGGGCTTCTGGCGCCAGAGGGAGCTGGAGGTGTCTTTTGGCCTCAGCTGAGATGGAAAAGTCTGTGAGAATCAGAACTTTCAGAAAGTAGAAGGGAGAGGACGATCCTGATTGTTGGTAGGAGCCTGGAGAGGGTCACGAGGGTGTGTGGGTCAAAGCGTGACAAGGTCGCAGGGTCCTAAACGCGACCGCCTGCGAGACAGGAGGCCGTTGGGGCTTTCATGTCCCAGCATAGGAGCCAGGGTCTGAGAGGGGCTTCTTGGGACCTGGTGGGAGATCGTGAGCGGCTTCGTCCAGCAGCAGCGACGCACCCCCGTGGATGGCGTCGTAGGGTGAAACCCCGCATGACCTTGATCGCCAGGCTGAGGACTTAGGACATTTTTTTTCTGAAGGCACTAGATTCTTTTAAAGGCAAATCTGGGGTGTGCCGGGAAGACTGTTCCTGTTTAGAAGGTCCTTGCAGCCAGAAGTGCTCATTATCGGCCTCTTTCTGCCGTCATCCCCCGGGAGGGACACAGTCCTGCTTCGCGGTTCCTCATGTCTGTGTCCCCAGCCCAGGGCCCAAGTGGGGAAGAAGACCAACAGGCTGGGCGCTTTCCTGGGGGCAGGCGAGGGGGTTGGAGCGGCACCCTGACTGAGCCGGAGGCAGCAGGCAGTGTCCGTGGGCCGGAAGCCACAGCTGAGCCAGGAGGACTGTCGCTTACCAGGGGGCAGAGATGGGATGGGACAGCCGGACATCCACGGCCTGAAGGGTTGAGAGCAGGGGAGAACCAGGTAATCAGGTCTGCCTCGAATCATGCGGGGCCTTGTCTGCAACTCATGCCTGTGGGCGGGAGTCGTGGCCGAGACTGTGGGCGATGTTCTGAGCATCTGATTTTGGCTCATGATCCAGAGGTATGTAAATAAGGTGGCGAAGCGGGAGGAAGACAGAAGGATCACGGACGCACGTGCCATATGTGCGTCTACACAATATAAATAGACGTTACGTACCTAGTCCATGGTGGGTGGGAGGGAAACAATCAGATTATTTTTGTGGGCACCCAAATACTTAAAAATGATTTCCTAGGGGCGCCTGGGTGGCTCAGTCGGTTAAGTGTCTGCCTTTGGCTCAGGTCGTGATCTCAGGCTCCTGGGATCGTGTTCAACATTAGGCCCCCTGCTCAGCAGGGAGCCTGCTTCTCCCTCTCCCTCTGCTGCTCCCCCTGCTCATGCTCTCTTGCTCTCTGTCAAATAAATAATTAAAAAAAAAAACCGATTTCTTAGCAAGACCTTCCTAAACGGTTCCTTATGACACAGATGTGACTTCGAAGCATCCCGATATGTAAAGGGTTTTTTCTGGGGAGGGCGAGGGTTGTCACTGATGGAAATCCAGTGGGCCATACCCAGCCCAGTGGCACCTCTGAGGGGTCCCCGAGCTCCGGGCTCAGCTCAGTCCCTGGATTTTTCGGCCCAGCACCTGGATTTTCTCTGTCCACATGGGGACAGACTCATGTTCATTAGAATTCCAGCAGAATGATTTGTAAGAGGGGTTTACCTTTCCAGTGACCAGAATGCCTGAGTCTCTGATCCATGCCTGTGGGAGGGGAGGTGCCGTGACCTGTGCTAGATGGGCTCCCGGTGATGGCATCGTGCGTCAGAGGCTGTTTCCGGGGCATAGAACACAGACAAGAAAACATGGCAGTGGGCATGCGTCCGCCATGTTCCCTAAGCCTGACGAACAGTCCCTTCTCAGCAGAGGCTACTTCTCCAGGGACATGTGGGGTCTTGGATGGAGATAGATGCTATTGGCTTCATTGTCTCCCTGGACCTGTGTGTTCTACCCAAATCCCCTCCCCTCTGACACTTGGGTCTTTGGATGGCTTTAGTATCGCCGACAGAAGCTATAGTCAAGGGCTGTTTCCATTGGCTGCCGGACGACGCAGGTCCCACTTCCCAGAATTCGAGGAGTGGATTCCTGTCTCAGCCCACAGTGTTGATTAAACCAGGAGTTTGGGCAGGATTTCAGCTTCTCTGAATTTTTCCCATGTTGACAAATGTGTCATTTGTGTTGGGAAATCAACATGACCCACTTTCCAGCAGCCTCGGCTGTTCCCTCCCTCTCAGCCCCAGTAAGAGGGGACAAGCCAGACAGATGGAACATTCTAGAGGCTATCTGAACTCCTACAACACACCCGTGTGCCCCTCCACTGACGTGCAATGTCTTCATCGGCTAGGAGGGGCGGGCCTGGACGCTTCTCTGGAGCACGGCTCCCACTGTGACTCTTTAGCTCCCGATAAACCCCCAACCTTGAACGACCTCTGGCTCCACCATCTTGTAGGCTTGTGCCTATGCGTGAACATCTTCCCCAAGAGAACGTTAGAAATCACGTGGTGGGGGTCACCTCCCAGGTGGCAGGGAGGGAGCCCACGGGGGGCACTGGGGATCATCCCGGAGCTGGAAGGAGGCACAGCTCAGGGGAACAAGCGTCTTCGGGGTGGTTGGCGGGCCGCTATGTGGGCGAGGACCAGAGACGGTGAGTCACGCGCATGCTCGTGCTAGGGTTGACTTATTGGGAGCGATCCACAGGGATTTAGCAAAACGTTTGCCTCTGTTCTTCTGGAAGATAAACAGAGAAAGCGCCATGTGATCACAGGATGAGGTTAAGGGTCGCAGACCCAGGGAGATAATGCCGGCCTGTCCTCTCCTTCGTGGCACACCACTCTTCCGCTACCACGGCCACAGGGAGTCAAGATGATGAGTAGGAAAAGCGGGATAGGGAAGCTAGGAGGCCAGGGTTTCGGTGACACTCCGGGTCACTGGGACAGACGGCTGTCCCTTCTCGAGGGGCTGGTGTTTCCCTCCGCAGAGTGAAGTTCTAACAACTAGTCCACGGAGGCGTTGCAAGAATTTAATAAAATAATGGGGTCAGAGTGCTCAAAAAATTGGAAGCACTCCAAAAAACGAGACGGCCCTCCGTGTTTGACCTAAAATGTCACTTTGTTTTTCGAGGCAGCGAAGAGGAAAGACGCCTGACGGGACTCAGGGCTCCCTCTTCGGCCCTCTTGGCATCTGGGGTCCCAGGCGTCATTTCTCTTTCTGCATGTTCGAGGTTAAGTTCTAAAACCACGGCTTTGCTGGAAGCTCGGAAGCGACACACTGTGTGTTGTTATTGTTTGTTTGCAGGAGAGGAGGAGACAAGATCGTGCAGCCTTCTGCCCAGGGAGGCGAGCTGCGTGTAGGTTCTAGGAGGTTGCAGAGGTTCTAGACGGTTCTAGAAGGCTGTTGTGAAGGGTCAGGTGCCGGGAACATCAGTCGAGCAGAATCCCACGGGGCCGAGGCCTGGGAGGCGGTGTGAAGGTCACAGGCAAAGCCACCGATGGGGTGCGTGCGGGTGTGTGACGTTTCAGGAGCTGCGGTAGCGTCTGGGGCTTTCTCTGCACGCCCCGCCCCTTTACAGAAGTCACCACTGGGTTTCTGACATCGTGTTTTGTGACAAAGGACAATGGGTATAAGACAGAGAATATGAAGCTGATGGTGCTGATGACAATGTTGTTGATGTTGGTGTCACTGTTGGTGCAAGGACCTCGCACGTTATACATTTCCACCCCACGCGTGCCTCTTCCTGCCAGGACCCCGAGGTTTAAGGCCCCGGCGCATTCTGGGGCTCTTCCCTCCCTGTGCCCTTCGCATCCCAAAGGTGCTGTCGGCGGCCCACGCATGTCCGTGTCCCTCTCTCACACGCACCGCCAGCCGGGTTGGGAGCTCTTTGCTGGGATTATCGATGTGGATGTTCCCCGAAGCAGAGCCTGGTACAGGACCTGCAGGGAGGGGACAGAGAGAGGGCGGAGGAGGACAGGCGTTGCCGAGGGTCCACGTGGCTTTGAGCAATGCGGTGTCCTTCCACTGGGACCTTTCAGGAAGCGTAAAGATTCTCCGGAAGACAGACCTTTACTCAGTGCTTCTGTCCCCATCACCGAGGGGGACCCTGCACTTGCCCAGGGCCTGGTGAGCGCTCAACGACCCTGCCTGTCCCCTGGGCAGTGGTGACAGGTTCCTAATTGTCTTCCTGCCGCTGCGTCTGCCTCCACATTCTGCCCCCCCCCCCCATGACCCTACGGTCAGTGTGGCCTTCGAAGGAACAGCTCTTTGCATGGACTCCTGTGCTCGAAAGCCTCCATGAGAGGCTAACCTCCCCGAGAAGAGGTTAGCGGCTCGGGATGGCTTCCAGACCCCTCGAGCTGGCCTTGCCGCCACCCAGACCTTCCCAGTCCCCCAAGCGGTCCTGCTCTCCCCTCGCTTCTCCTCACCATCCGAAAGCCTGCCTGTCCCTCCGGGCGCAGCTCACGTGTCACTGGTGTCAGCCCTCCACTGCCGCATACACATTGCCACACAGCACGCAGGTGACCGGCTGAGCAGGCGGGAGCCCCGGGGCACAGCTGGGGGGCTTTCCCCTGGAGGCTCTGAGGTCACTCTGCTCCCCAGTTCCCCTGGGTTCCCTGCCAGCTCACTTCCTAGCTGTCACAGGAAGGAGGTCCCTCGTCTTGGTCGGGGTGGCTCTTGGCTCCTGAAGGCTGCTCTCCGGCCCCCGTGCATGACACCACCCTCAGAAGCAGGAGGACCACCTCGCATTTCAAGCCTCCTTCCTGCTGCAGGAGACTCGGTGCTTCGCCCGGGCCCACCCGGACAAGCTCCCTGGTGTCAGGAAGGTAAAACCTTCACGTCGACTCATTCCACCCACGCTCCGGGGGGCGAGGAGGGGGTGAGGTCACATACGGCCGGGGGCACGGGGGGCGCTCCCGGAATTCGACCCACCACACCGCCTCTCCCAGACGGCCTTCCCCGGCCCCTTCCAGCCAGCGCTCTCCTTCCTCTGAGCCTCGCAATGACACGGGAGTGAGTTCACTGTCACCGCCCTGCAGTTCGCGGGAGCGCCTCCTTGCGGACCGGCCATGTGTCATCCCAGTACTGGCTCCTCAAAGTCTCTGAGTTACTCTTGGCGCCAGGAGGTATCTGGGTATTGTGCTATATTTAAATACGGAAAGACACATCGAGGTCAAGAACTTAAGACGTGAAAGGAAAAGCACGGAGCCCTGAGATAAATGAGGTTCTATGGGAGAGGGAGGGATTCGCGGCCGGGCACCCGTCCCTATGGCAGCACCGTGGGGATGGATGGCGCAGGCCGCCTTCCCCCGCGACACCGGCCCGGACGGCGTCACGCGTGTCCTGAAAGTGACCGCGAAGATCCAAACCTGATTTGCATGATTTTGTGGAGTTTTCGGAGATCACATCCGGCCCGTTGTGGGAAGAGGAACAATAACTTATTCTCAAGTGGCAGTTTGGTTGGGCAGGGGACCCGTTTTTGTTTTTTGGGTTTTTTTTTTTTTGGAAATGATTCACATAAAAAGACCTTTTTTTAAAAAAGAAATCAGGCATTTGGAAGGGGGGGGATACAGTTTCACCTGGAAGTTGCACACGGGACAAATCTTGTGCACATGATAATCGTGAACAAGGCTCCCTAGGAAAGCACTTGGGCGACACTGGCAAAAACGATGATGTTAAGATTTAAATCTAACTCCTGGGACGCTCGGGGGGCTCAGTCGGTGAAGCGTCTACCGTTGGCTCAGGTCATGATCCCGGGGTCCCCGGATCGAGTCCTGCATCGGGCTCCCTGCTCCGCAAGGAGTCAGCTTCTCCCTCTCCCTCTGCCTTGGCCTCCTCCCCCTACTCGTCCTCTCCGTCTCTCTCTTTCTCTCAAATAAGTAAATATCAAAAAAATTAAATCTGACTCCTTCCCAGAGTTCACAATTACGCAAAAATATGTCATTTTTAACCCAATGGCAGTTTATTTTCACAAATGTTTTAAGTGGGAACTTAACTGTTAATTCGGTTTCTCGTCACCCAGCTGACCCCGTTTGTATGATCTGGGACCGCCTGCACCGTGTTTTCACCGCAGTAGTCGGGATTTCCGTGGGCTCCTCAGCCTTTAGGGTGCGCCGGGCCAAGACATGATAATCAGTCCGCCGTCCACGGGTCCTGTGCAGCCCGACGTGGGTCTTAGCGGCAGGTCTCTGTGAGAGGGCCCCCGGTGCCCCCGGATCCCGTCGGTATGCAGAGCCCTAACCAGTTAGCAACTCAAGAGCCAAGTGCTGCTGGCCGTTTCACAGACGAGGACACGGAGGCTTCTGGAGATTTAAATAAACGATCCAATGCCACACGACTGGCCAGTGGCCGAGGCGGCTTCCCCTGTGGCTCTGGGTGGCTCTGAGTCCGTCCGTCTACTTCCTTGCAGAGCTGGACCAATGAGGGTTTATTTTCCGGGCAGACTTTGGCAAGTGAACACAGGCTTGTTGGAAATTCCTTCTGTTTATTACTGCCCTGTATCTTTTTATTTTTTTAATTTATTTGTATTTTTATGTTTTTAAATATTTTATTTATTTCTTTGAGAGAGAGAGAGCACGAGAAGGGGGAGCAGCAGAGGGAGAGGGAGAAGCAGGCTCCCCACTGAGCAGGGAGCCCGATGTGGGACTCGATTCCAGGACGCCGGGATCGTGACCTGAGCCGAAGGCAGATGCTTCACCGACTGAGCCCCCCAGGAGCCCCACCCTGTGTCTTTTTTAAAAAACCTTATTCTCAGACTGACTTAAGATTCGTGGCTTGGGCTGCTGGCATTAACCAGAGGGAGCCATTTACCCGATCTGCTAACATCTCTCGCCGTCCCAAGGTCCAGCCAGCGTTGGGGGCGCAGGCCCCACTGCCCTCCTGGTTGTGTGGTTGGATTCGGCACATCTCCCCCCAAGTCCTGCTGTTCAAACCCCCACACACGTCCCCGAGGGGACAGTGTTAACTTGCCTGCTGCTTCTGAGCGCAACGCGGGGCTCAGCTCCGTGTCAGCCGTGGCACCTGGGAGCCGCTGGGCTGTCATGTGGCTCAGCGAGTGAGTGGGTCAGCCCCGAGTGCAGGGAGATGCTCGTCCCTGGATGCACGTGTGTCCTCGCCGGGACCATCCAGACGCACGCGGCGTGTTTGGGCCCTGCCTCAGGACGCTGTGGCGTGCAGCCCTCTCGTGGTCACCGTGAACTTCTGGGGGACTGGAACCCGGAAAGGACATCTGCTAGGGAGCGGACACCTGCGCGTTTGCATCCAAATAGAGACCCAGACGGGCTGATCCCAGGCCTCGCACAAAACCCTTCTTGAGGGTTTTCAGTGCCTCAATCCTGCCCTAAGGGCACACTTCAGCAGCTAGTGAAAGCGACAGATCTGAGGCGCCTCTGGGGACCTGCAGAGTCACCACCGCGGCTGTGACTCCTGGCCCGCTGGCTGCTCGGCGTCCCTTCCAGGCTCTTCGTGCTTCAAGAGGTGCTGCCACTTACGGCTGGAGGCGCGAGCTCTCACTTCCTGGGCTTCCGGCCGCGCGCGGTAACTGGAGGGGGGAAAGAGGACCTACGTCTCTGGTATATACTGGATATCCACACGCAAGGAAAAACAACTATGACCTTACTTCATAACATGCACACAAAGTAACCCAAAATAGATGTTGGATTTGAACGCAAAAGGTACAATTATAACATTTTCATAAGAAAACACGGGAAAAAAAATTAACCTTTGAAACTTTGGGTTAAGCGAGATTTCTCACGACGCCAAAAGCACAAACAAAGAAAAAAGTGATAACGTCGAACTGCCCCGATTTAGAACCTGTCCTCTTTGAGAGATCCCGTTCAGAAATGAAAAGACCAGCCCGGTACGTGGAGAAGAGATTTGCAAGGGACACGTCTCTGGGGGGACGTTTCCCCAGAAGATGCAAGAACTCCTTATGGCTCCATGGGAGTAAGAGAAAAAACCTGATGAAGGATTTTGGGCTAAAGACTTGATTAGCTACTTCACAAAAGAAAATACACAAGTGGCCAAAAAGCACGTGAAAAGATGCTCATTATCGATCACGGGACAACAGTGTCCTCAAGCACGTGGAGCGAGGGCAGCTCGCCAGCGTTGCTGGTGGGAATGAACATACCAGCACTTTGGAGAAGAGTTTGGCAATTCTTTATTATAAAGGTAAACAGACATCAGCCAAATGACCTAGCCATTCACTTCCTAGACATTTACCAAAGAGAAACGAGAACATATGCTCAGGAAAGGACTTGACTCTGTGAACGTGCACAGCGGGCTCGTCCTCAAGGGCCGGACCAGGGAGCAACCCAAATGTCTATCAGGAGGGGAAAGTGTAGACACACAGCGGGGGCTGCTCAGCACTGAAATCCAGGCTGACGTGAGTTCAGATGGGCTCATTGGACCCAGCGAGGCGGCCGAACAGCACGTCTTAGCTTTGCACGCGGTGCTCCATTTCGCTGCGTTTTTCGGCCCTCCCCGTCTGTGACTGCCGGCCTGCCCACAGGCTGGCCTCAGCCACCTGCCTGAGGATTGCTGTCCCGTGACGGCTCCTGTCTATGCGGCCAGCGCCTCCCCTGCGCACCCCAGGCACATCACGGCCAACCCTCGAGCCCGCACGGTCCCCCGCAGAGCCTCCCGGAGCAGGTGGCCTCAGCCGGAAGGGTTCCTGACTCGAGGCCCATCTGCACTCCTGGTCTCAAGCATCCGAGCTGCGTTCCCTCCACCCGCGGGGGGTTCAGTCTCCGAGCAGAGCGGAGGGCGCGTCCGATGGTGCCAGGCTCACACGGCTTGTGAGGGACACGGTTGTGTCTTTGCATCTCCCTCCTTCCAGAAGTTTTCTGCTTGCAACTGTCCTCTGTGTTGACTTTTCATTCCGTAGGGTCCCCCCCACTCTGAGTTTTGCTCCAGTTAACGTAAAAACCCACTGGGTGCTGTCAACGTGGGGAATGTTCCACTTGTTCCTTTAGGCAATTTGCTTCGGGGGCCAGTGTGGCTGAGGAGGATCAGCGCCGCTATTTCTTAGCCGCAGGCCTTGGGGCGGGACCCTCGGCTCCAGCCCCCAGGCCCCCGGGGCCACGCTCACGTTTCCCTCAGGGTCCTTGCATTTGCTGCACATTTCCCCAGGCCCGCTCATCCAGGATTTCTCAGGATGGTTCCTCATTCTGATCTCAGTTTATTTATTTATTTTTTTTAAGATTTTACTTATTTATTTAACAGAGAGAGACAGTATAGCAGGCGGAGCAGCAGGCAGAGGGAGAGGGAGAAGCAGGCTCACCGAGCAGGGAGCCCGATGCGGGGCTTGATCCCAGGACCCCGGGATCATGACCTGAGCCGAAGGCAGACGCTTAACGACTGAGCCCCCCAGGCACCCCCAGATCTCGGTTTAAATGCCCTTCGTTCAGGGGCGCCCAGCTGGCTCGGCCGGTGGGGCGCGTGATTCTTGATCGCAGGCTCGCGAGTTCGAGCCCCACGTAGGGTGTAGAGATGACTTACAAATAACAAATAAAACCAATGCCATCCCTTCACATAGAACTGTCCTAAGCAGCATTTCTAAAACCCCTGCCTCATCTAGTGCGACCTCACCGTCTTAGTGTCTTCAGAGCCTGGGTCTTATTGACTAGCTTTCATCTGTCCCCCTCACAGAGAGCGAACCCGTCCAGAGAGCGGAGCTGGGCTGGGCCCGTCTTTTGCGCTGCGATGTCCCCAGAGCCTAGGGTTAGTTGTACCAGGCACGTTCACACGGAGTTCTTGGTGTTTCGGGTGGATCAGACGCTGAGCTCCTCTATCTGCAAAATGGAGGTAATAGTACCCCCTTGTAGGGTTAGCGAAAACTATGTGAGAAAATGTTCATAAAGGGCTTAGCCCGATGCGTGGCACATAGTGAGTGCGCTGTGAACAGTGGACCTGGTTGTGATTATTTCTGCGTGCATTTCCCCCTCCCAACCGCGTACGCCCGTCTAGGGCGCAAATCACGTCTTATCCCTATGCTTTGTATACTATACGTGTAGTAGACACACAATACAACACTGCTTAAATGAAATAAAATTTCCTCCCAGTAAATCAAGGCATCGAGTATATAAACTATAGGGAAGCTCATCTTTTATTTTTTATTTGTTTAAAGATTTATTTATGTATTTGAGTGAGAGCGCGAGCGAGCGGGGGAGGGAGAGGGACGAGCAGACTCTGCGCTGAACGGGGAGCCCGATGCGGGGCTCAATCCCACGACCCTGAGATCATGACCTGAGCTGAGGGCAGCCGCCCAACCATCTGAGTCACCCAGGTGCCCCCCCCACCTTTTTTTTTTTTTTATGTAGGCTCCACGCCCAGCAGGGAGCCCCATGCGGGTCTCGAAGGCACGACCCTGAGATCAAGCCCTGAGCTGGGACCACGAGTCTGACGTTCAACTGAATGAGCCCCCCAGGCGCCCCTCCTACTTCAAATTTTGTAGTTCTTCCAAGTTTAAACCTTCTGAGGAGATTTTCCCTTTCTGACTGTTTATCTTTGGCTACTGGGAAAAACATTTTAAAAGTAGCAACATGATTGCATTCGTATAATAATTAACCGCTGCTAAAAGTATGTGCTGGCAAAAGGGAATGTCCAGAACCCCAAGAATTGGTCCTTTCCCCGAAGGAGCCGTGGCCGTCCATCTACAAAACCAGCGTGCCGTCCACAGGTACTTGAAAAATATTTGAATAAAGCCCATTTACAAACGGCTTAAAATGGTTTTTAAACGAGAACGCAATTCATTCCAACCTAATATTTTACTAGAGGCCACGAAGACACGTGTGTACATTCCTCTCCGTGGAATCAAAGCCCCTCCGTGCCGGGGGACCACGGAGGCCACGGCAGCCCGTGATGATGGCCAGTGGCCTTGGTGACGTCTCGGCACTTCGAAGTGTCTTATCACAGTCTGTTGGGCCAGATTTCTCTTGCTTGTCCATAGCGAAGCCTCAATTCAAGCTTCTGAAATCCAAGTTGCCCAGTAGAATTTTCTTTATTTTCCAGTTCTGCTGGAATTCTACAGATGTTCCTGGGGGCTCACGCCCTGGGCCAACCGTCAGCAATGGGTCTGGGTTTCCTAGAACCTAGAGCCTTTCACCCTCGTTCAACCCGAGCCTCTCGTAGGCATTTAAGGGACGGCTCTTCGGGGGGATAAGTATAATCCGCGGCCGTAAGATAGGACAACACTCTGGGTGCCGTGGGCTGCGTCGTATCCCCCCAAAATTCACACGCTGGAGCCTTACCCCTCAATGTGGGGGTATTCGGAGGTGGGGCCTTTGGAAGAGAATCACATTCATGTGCGGTCACGAAGGGGGGCCCATACTGAGATCCTGTACGAATCCTTTGTAAGAAGAGACACCAGAGAGCTCGCTTCCCTTTCTGTCCCAGCGTGTGCGGATACACTTCAAAGACACCAGTCTGCCAGCAAGGAAGAGACTCCTTGCGTTCCCCAACGGGGAACAGAGTTGGCGGGCACCTTGATCTCAGACTTCCCAGCCTCCAGACCGATGAAAAGAGAAATTCCTGTAGTTTCAGCCATCTAGACTGTGATATATATATATATATTTTTTAAGATTTTATTTATTTGAGAGAGAGAAAGAGAGCATGGTGGGGTGGGGTGGGGTGGGGACAGAGGCAGAGGGAGAAGCAGACTCTCCGCAGAGCAGGGAGCCCCACGCGGGACTCGATCTCAGGACTCTGGGATCATGACCTGAGCCGAAGGCAGCCGCTGCACCTACTCAGCCCCCCAGGCGCCCCTAGACTGTGCTATTTAGTTATGGCTGTAAGCTAACAGAGGCACCGGCTTGAACCGCATGCGTTAGAGACAAAGGAAGAAGTCGTTCATTTAATTCCCTCCCTCGTTCATTCACATTCACGTACTCCCCCGGCTACCGTGTCCTGGGCCCCATGGTAGGCAGTGAAGAATCAGCGGGAAGCAGGGGTGGGTAGAAGTTCCTACTGTGTGGTTTGCAGAGGAACACTAGGAACACTAGGCACGCAGGCCAGTGTGAACATGCAGGGGTGCCGTGGGGCATGGAGGGGAGGGCCCTGGGGCTCGGCTGGAGTGTGTACTGGGGGGAGCAAGGAGGGCAGAGACGGCGAGGCAGAGTCTCAGAGGGCGCGGGGCAGGGAGTGGAGGCGGTGCTAAGGAGGGACTTGAAGCAGGGGTGTCCACGAGCGAGCACGTGTGGGATAGAACAGGGGGAGTCTGAAGACCTATTTAGGAACCAGAGAGGACAGAGCTTGGTGACTGAGCACGGGTTAGAGGGGAGGGAGAGGACGTCCAGCTTGATGCCTCGCTCTCTGGCTCGAGAGAGTGAATGGGCACCTGTGCCGTCCTCGGAGATAGAAAGTACTGGAAGACGACCGGACTGGAGAGAAAGACCACGCATTTGCTTTTCAACGAGCTGTGGCCGCCACATTTCGAGGCAGCTGCGCCGAGACGTCAAGCAGGCCATTGGACGTGACCAGATGGGGCCCCCAGGACCGTCCAATCCAACTGAAATGAATACAACATTGTACATTAGTTATACTGGAAATCAAACTTATAAAAAAATCACAACTTCAGCTTCTCACTTGCTCTGGCCACGTTCCATCGCTACACGTGGCCCACGGCTTCCGCATTCAGCATCGAGGTTCTAGAGCCCAGAGGAGCAGACCAGACCGAAATGTGGACCTTGGCCCCGCCTGCAGATGACAGGACTGTGGATGTATGAGGAAGGCAGGAAAGGGTGAGGCCCGAGCCTCGCGTCAGGGCTGGTGGGGAAGAATGAGGCTCGAGGACACGGAGAAGAGGCAGGGAGAGGAGGAGGAGGAGGAGGAGGGGAAACTCAGAGAGCCTCGTCCTGACGTCCAGTGACAAGCGCATTGGGAGACAAGTGTCACTCCGATGACGACGGAAAATGTTTATGGCATCCGGGAAATAAAGGTGACTTTGGCAAGTTTCTGATGAGGGCGGGGCCGGAAGGCAGGCAGGGTGAGCGAGGGGAGGGTTGGGGTGGGGACAGAGAGCGGCCAACAGGAGGTAAGAACGCCACACGTTATCAGGGATGCAGGGAATTCCTCAAACCGCATCGAGGCTGTGCTGACAGCACAGATGTCTTCAGAGCCCTTAGTTTGACCCGCAAAGTCACCAATTTTGAGTCTTTTGTCACGAACACAGGCGCACACGGGCCTTCCCCCACCCTCGATCTTGTGGAGAACAGGGGCGAGCTGGGCCTCGGGGGGCCATGCTCACCGCAGGTGATCCCCAAAGCCCACGGCTTTCATGTTTCTTTTTTAGAAACTTGGTATTATCTAGAATTTGGAGCAGACCCAAGAAGACAGAGAAAGTATAAAAATCGTCTGTGTGCTACTCACCACCTGCCCCCACGTCCCCTGACAGACCACGAGGCCCCATCCTGGGATTTGAATTTCATGTGATTTTCACATACCACAAAATCTTCCTCTTCTTTCTTGGGCTCCTCCCCCCACCCCGACCAGTAAACAATGTCAAAACCATTTTTGCGCACAGGCAATACACAAGCAGGCAGAGGGCCAGATTTGGCCTAGGGTTTGTCAACCACGAGGGCGCAGGGCGCGGATCGGAGGGAGCAAGAGGACTCACGGGGAGACCCCCGAGGACGCGCGGGAGTCAGGGTTGAAACTTCACCAAACCTGCAGAGACAAGAGAGAATGGTAAACTTACGATTACTATTAAGTACTATCCATTGTATGCCCGAAGCACAACGTTAGGGCTGGACGTAGACAAATAAGTGAATAAAATGAATGACAAATGTTTTTTGCCATTTCGTCTAGTCGGGGTGAGAAATGTATTTTTTTTCTATATCACACGGTGTAAGTATCATGATAAATAGATAAGTAAATAAATAAAGCAAATGGGGCGCCTGGGGGGGGGGCTTGCCCTGTTGAGTGTCCGCCTCTTGGTTTCAGCTCAGGTCATGATCTCGGGGTGGTCAGCTTTTTTATTAGTGCTCAAGGGTCCCTTTATGAGCTGCGGGTTGCCAACGAGGATCCTTGTGGGATGGGATGCTCCGCTCGCGGTTTTCTGCTCCCGTGGGTGGCAGCTTCATCGTTGGGGACAAACATCTTGGACTTACCCTTGACTTCTTTCTCTCCTATCCGTAGCTAACCTGTCGGGAAATTCTTCAAAAACGCATCCCAAAGCTGAGCACCAGCACCTCGGCCAGGCCGCTGCCCAAGCCACTCCCGTGTTTGGCCTGGATGACCGCAAGAGCTTCCTGCAGGCTCTCCGCTAAGCCCGGGGGTTCGGCACAGCCGCCAGAGTGATCCCAGGGAAACAAGAGTCAGATCACGGGCTGCAAATCTTCCCAGGGCTCTCCACTTGGCTGGGCCCACAAGTGGGGGGGGGGATGTCTTCGGAGTCCCCTTCCGGTCTTTGCAGCTGTCCTGCTCCCCCCCCCCCAGGCCTTTGCACTGGCCGATGCCTCCGCCTGGAAGCCTTCCATCCTGGGGGGTGCTCCGCTAGCTCCCTAGCCTCAGGTCTGGGTCCTGGGTCCCAGAGGCCCGCCTGGACCACCCTCTTCAGAGTCGTAACCGCAGGCTCCTCCCCTGACCTCCTTCAGTCTTGTCCTTAGGACTGTACTGGTAAGTTGTGTAATCACTGATTATTGATACACTTCGCTATTGGTTTTACCGCCCATCCAATGTTTGTTCTATGGCAGCGCTCAGAACACGCGGCAGGCGGTCGGTAAGCACCGAACCAACGCAGCCACCGAGCCCCTTTGCTTAACTCAGGACTACAGTCCGCCCAACCCACCGCCCAACCCCCCCCAGACTTGACACCGCAGGTTTAGAGAGGTTTACATTCTAGGGGAATCAGCTGCACCTCGCTATTTCCGGTACGAAGTGGGGTGCGCGGCCCGGGGTTGGGCGGGTATCTGGGCAGGAGGGGCGCGGGACCCGGGAAGCGCCGCCTGTCCTGGAGCGGGCACCGGGAGGGGCTCCCCTCGCCTGGCCTCACTTCTCAGCCTCGCCGCGGAGGAGCGCCCGCACCTCGGGGGGCTGCCCCCAGCTCTTCCCCGGAGCCCCCCCACGGAGGCTGCCCCCCACCCGAGCTGTTCCCCACTGGAGCGCCCCCCACCGGAGCGCCCATCCTCGTCGGGGGCGCGAGGCCGCGCCGCCCCTCCCCCAGCGCGCGCCCGCCGCGGGGCCGGGGAAGCGAGCGCCGCACAGGCGGAGGGCCCGAGCCGCTTGAGCCGCAGGACAGCGGTTCCTCGCAAGGCTGCTCCGCACACTTTTAACCGTCTTGAGGCTTGTTTCTTCACTGTAGCAAAAATATGTACGCTCTACCACTGAAGTCATTTTTAGTGTATTCCTTTATTTAGTGAAAGCGAGTCAGACCAGAGTTTTCCACTGGAACCTGGGCGACGGGCAGCGGGCCGAAGGTGGCTGCTGCGAACCCGCGCCCCGCCGCCCGCGCAGGCGCGCTCTCGGCCCGCCCCGCCCCCCACCGCCGCGCGCTCCCGCCCGCGCAGGCGCGCTCTCGGCCCGCCCCGCCCCCCACCGCCGCGCGCCCCCGCCCCCGCCCGCGCAGGCGCGCTCCCGGCCCGCCCCGCCCCCACCGCCGCGCGCGGGGGGCGGAGCGCAGAGGGCGCGCGGGCCGTCGCGGGCGCCGCGGAGACAAAGCCGCGTCGCGGCCGCGGGGGCTGGGCCCGGGGCTCGGTGGCGCCCCCGCCCGCCGGGAGGGCTCGGCGGACCGCCCAGGCCGCGGCCGCCTCGCAACAGGTCGGCCTCCTTCCGGGAGCCTCGCCCTGCGCCGCCGCCCCCCGCTCCCGAGACCCGGGCGCCCCGCTCGGCCCGGGCCGCGGCTCCCATGCGGTTCGGGGCCGAGATGATGCCGGTAAGCGCGCGGGCGGGCGCGGAAGGGCGCGGGGCGCGGGCGGGCGGGCGCGGACGCCGAGCCGGGGTCCGGGCGGCGCGGGCCGGCTCCGGGTCCCCAGGCCGCGGCCCCCGGCGGGCGGTGAGCCGCGGGCAGGCGGCCGCCGAAACTTTCCTCCGGGCCCCGCAGCGTCCTCACTCGGTGCGCT
>CM052893.1:1445599-1462958 GCA_028534135.1 Potos flavus | reverse complement strand
GGGCTCTTTTCCATAGTTTGGCTACTGTGGCCATTGCTGCTATAAATGTTGGGGTGCACGTGCCCCTTTGGATCACTACATCTGTATCTTTGGGGTAAATCCCTAGCAGTGCAATTGCTGGGTCGTAGGGTAGCTCTGTTTTCAACTTCTTGAGCAACGTCAAGTTCTTGTTAATGCAGGTGTCCCGTGCCCTCCCCAGGTCCACCGAGTCCACGTCCCCAGAGGAGTTGCCCAGGGAGCTGTATTTTTAACTGATGATCAGAAAACCACTAATTTAGGGCAGAGAATAGCACCATTATGACATAAAAGATTCCAGTGTAGTTTTCAGGCCACTAATTGATTTGTCCCATCGGTAAGTATATGTTGCTCATTCCTCCTCGTCCCCTCTCATTAAGGAGCCTCAGAGAACCATCTCAACAAGCCCATCAAGCTACTTGCTCTGTGAGCTCATGAGGCAGCAAAGTTCTCAGTCCATACATGGTAACAGAAGAGAAACAGGAAGGCTGGCTTGAGTCACTCAGTGAATCACAGGTAGAGAGTAGACCAAGGCGTCGTTTATGAGATCCAGAGACAGACAAAAGGAAGCTGCGGGGGTTTTGGTTGTTTTTTAAAGATCTATCTATCTATTTTGGGGGGATGTGCAGAGGGAGAGAATCTTTCAAGCAGACCCCCCAGTTGAGTGAGGAGCCCGATTCGGGGCTGGATCCCACAGCCCGTGAGACCACGACCCGAGCTGAAACCAAGAGTCGGATGCCCAACCGACTGAGCCACCCAGGAGCTCCGTTTTGTTGGGGGGGGGGGGTTCTGCCTTGTTTCGTTTTTTAAGATATAATGAATTTTAAGTTTCTGTTTAAATTCCAGTTGGTGACCATACAGTGTAGTATTAGGTTTCGGTGTACAATATAGTGATTCCGGGCTTCCATAGGACACGTGGTAATCGTCACAAGGACATGCCTTCGTCCCCATCCCCCCAACCCCCACCCCTCTAGTAACCATCAGTGTGCTCTCTACAGTTAAGAATCTGTTTTTTGGCTTGCCTGTTTCTTTTGTTCTCCCTTTGTTCATTTGTTTTGTTCCTTACATTCCACTTGCCAGTGAAGTCACGTGGCAGTTGTCTTTCTCTGGCTGACTGACTTCGCTCAGCATTATGCTTTGCGGCTCCATCCATGTTTTTGCTAAGTGGCAAGATTTCATTCTTCTTTACGGCCAAATAATATTCCATTGTGTGTAGACACATATATACCACACCTTCTGTATCCATTCATCTGTCAATGGACACTTGGGCTGCTTCCATATCTTGGCGATTGTAGATAACGCTGCCATAAACACTGGGCTGAGGAAGCCATGATTTTCAGGGGCATTAACGTGATTGGGACGACAGTTTAGGGGGAGGATGATAATGGAAGAAGGAACTGGATAGGAATACAAAACAGAGCTTCCCGTGGTTGGAAGGAAAGGTGCCCCTGTTTCTTCATTTCCTCCCCACCTTCGGCCCAGGGTAAGGGCGAGAGGCCCAGGCAGTCCCCTATCCAGGGACGCAGCCCACGTTTTACGAGGCTAACTGCCATGAAGAAGTTCCCCAGGGGGAGGTGGTGTTCCTGGATTCATTCCCAATGTGTCAAAGGAGGCAACATAGCAGGCGAGTCAAGAAAAAGAACACAAGACAAAACAGGTGCATTGGCTCAAGGCTCGGTCCTTAAATGGGATGTGCTCTTTTTTGGGCAGCAGCACAACTCTGATGGCGAGGGCAGCGGGGTTCTTCAATGCCCTCCCCTGTACTGGACTAGAGCCTCCTCCCCCTGCTCATCGTGTCCACCCAGCGGGTAAGAGTAGGTCCTCGCCCGCCCTGGCTTTCCACTGAGCTCTGCGAGTCCACGCTCCTGTCGGAGTCTAGCCCAGAACCTTACTCGCTCAGCTAGAGGGTCTGCCACACACCGGCCTCACACAAGCCCTGCCCCACTCACCTCCTGCCATGGTGATGATTTCTATGATTTCTATGATTTCTCAGAACCACAGTTCTGCCACATATGGCCCCAGCCCATGAGACAATGTTGTGGCACACTGCGCTGAGCTTGGGATAATGGGCTGCTGGCTGTCCCATCCTCGGGGGCGATTTCTCCAGCTCCGGTTCCACCTGGTGTCCTTCATCCCAGCCCTCGTCACTAAACTCAAGTCAGCAGGACAGATGACCAATCCACAAAGGGTCCCTGAATGACGCTGAAGGACGTTAGCTACTGGCATGCACCTGACATTTTGCAACAGGGCCGAGGATAAAGACACCTGCAAAGAGGTGATAATTTCTGATTTCCTTCAGACACCACAATGCCTTGAGAGGCTCAGAATCTGAGCAAGAAGACAAGCATCTTGCACTTTAAAAGTCCTTTGCACTGGCCTCCTGCTCTCTGCGATGCATCTGAACCCAGCAGGTGGGATCTGAACCACAACTGCTAGTTCCAAAGTCTGCCGGGGACCCCCTGAGCTCTTGCTGTGGCTCTTGCTGTCTCCTTTTGGCCCCTGCTCCATGCTCTGGTTCCGCGGCCCGCCCTCCATCGCTGGCATCTTCTTTGCTGACATATGAGAAATCGGCTCGGCTCCTCGACTCCCCGCACGTCCTCAGCTGGCCGTGTTACCCTCCTCTACACCTGCTTCCACGACCGATGCCCTAGAACGTGCCCCTCCTGAGCCTGCGGGACAATGACCGGGGCGGACAGAGGGATGCCTGAAAGGCCTTATGTCGTTTCCATGCAAAGTTTGCAGGCCTTTCTTCTCTGAAAGCTGCAGACTCATTCTGGCTTGTTGTTTATGGCTTGGGACTCCAAATCAGGGCTCCACCATCCAAGGAAGCCTGCAGAACTATGAAGCAGTTACTAATGAGCCATATCGTCTGCATAATTTCTGCCAGAGACCCTGCAGGCAGGAGTCTCTCGTTGGTCTTGGATCAGAACCCCGGTTGACCCTGAAACTATGTAGATCAGGATTGGATTGGGGGACGAGTCCCCTCAGACTGCGGACCGGCTCTGACTCACATTGCTGCTGCCCACCCTCGCAGACAGAGTGGCGTGATGCTGAGCCCTCCATGGTTAAAGAGCTGCCTCCCCCATTCCAATGACTAATAACTACTAACACCCCACACTCTGCATCATTATCACATAATCGAATCCCTTAGATACTTGTTAGCATCTACGGTGCCGACGTACCATGCCAGGTACTCAAGGCATACGGAGGTAAGTGACACAAGATTTATTTTGAAAAGAATCGCAGGTGCAAATTTAGGAAGAAAAAAAAAGGAGAAGTATTTCCCCAAAACAAAAAGTTGGATGGCCTACTCCCCAGAAAGCTGTATGAAAATCACAAAAATAGAAGCCAGTGCCTTAAAGTCAGAGGAAAATAAGGAAAAGGAGTTTTTAAATAGTTAACTGAGCAGAAAATCTGAGTTCCAGTGCACCCTGAACTTGAATCACGGTCACACAATCTGAAAACCGAGCTCCTCGCAGATTGGTGTGGGGGAGGGAATAAATCCAATCAAACCCTGTAACACGCCCAAGAAATGAGTGTGGACAAAAACAATAAGATACCTAGGAATAAACCTAACCAAAGAGGTGAAAGACTTATACCCAGAAAACTGAGAAAAGAAATTGAAGATGACACAAGGAAATGGAAAGATATTCCATACTCATGGATTGGGAGAACAAATATTGTTAAAATGTCTCTACTACCCAAACCAATTCATAGATTTAATGAAATCCTTATCAAAATACCAATGGCATTTTTCACAGAGCTAGAACAAATAATCTTAAATTTGTATGGAAACACAAAAGACCCTGAATAGTCAAAACAATCTTGAGAAAGAAAAGCAAAGCTGAAGGTATCACAATTCTAGACTTCAAATTATATTACAAAGCTGTAGTAATCAAGACAGCATGGTACTGGCACGAAAACAGACACATAGATTGTTAGAACAGAATAGAAAACCCAGAGATGAACCCACAACTAATGGTCATTTCATCTTCGGAAAAGCAGGAAAGAATATTCAATGGGGAGAAGACAGTCTCTTCAACAAATAGTGTTGGACAGCAACATGCCAAAGAATGAAACTGGACCATTTTCTTACACCATACACAAAAATAAATTCAAAATGGATGAAAGACCTAAATGTGAGACCTGAAATCATAAAAATCCTAGAGGAGAAGACAAATAGTAACCTCTTTGACATCAGCCATAACAATTTCTTTCTAGATATATCTCCTGAGGCAAGGGAAACAAAAGCAAAAAGAAACTACGGGGACTTCATCAAAACAAAAAGCTTCTGCCCAGTGAAGGAAACCACCAACAAAACTGAAAGGCAGCCTACGGAATGGGAGATGTTTGCAAATGACATATCTGATAAAGGATTAGTATCCAAAATATATAAAGAACTTATACATCTCAACACCCAAAAAACAAATCATCCAATTAAAAATGGGCAAAAGACATGAATAGACATTTTTCCAAAGAAGACATACAGATGGTCAATGGACACATGAAAAGATGCTCAACAACACTCATCATCAGGGAAATGCAAATCGAAACTGCACACACCTGTCAGGATGGCTAAAATCAACAAAAAAAGAAATAACAGGTGTTGGAGAGGATGCGGGGAAAGGGGAACCCTCGTGTACGAAATGCAAGCTGGTGAAGCCACTGTGGACAACAGCATGGAAGTCCTTCAGAATATTACAAACAGAACTACCCTATGGTCCAGCAATGACACCAGCGGATATTTACCTAAAGAATACAAAAATACTAATTCAAAGGAATACATGCACCTTGACGTTTATAGCATCATTATCTACAATAGCCAAGATATGGAAGCAGCCCGAAGTGTCCATTGAGTGATGAGTGGATAAAGAAGATGTGGTATATTGGGGCACCTGGCTCCATCAGTTAAGCATCTGACTCTAGATTTCAGCTCAGGTCATGATCTCAGGATCGTGAGATTTAGCCCCGTGTTGGGCTCTGTGCTGCACATGGAGCCTACTTGGGATTCTCTCTCCTTCTCCCTTTCCCTCCCCGCAAAATAAATTAATTAATTAACGACGAAGTGTATATTAATGTAAATATGTGCATGGACTATTACTCAGTCATAAAGAAGAACGCTATCTTGCCATTTGCTGCAACATGGATGGAGCTAGAGAGTATAATGAACGCTAAGTGCAATAAGTCATTCAGAGAAAGACAAATAGCATATGATTTCACTCATACGTGGAATTTAAGAAACAAAACAAACGAACAAAGGGGGGAAAAAGAGAGAGAGAGACAAACCAAGAAACAGACCCTTAACTATAGAGAACAAAGTGCTGGCCACCAGAGGGGAGTTGGTTGGAGGATGGGGGGGAACAGGTGATGGGGATGAAGGGCGGCGCCTGTCCTAATGAGCACCGGGTGACGTGACTAGGGAAGTGTCGAATCGAAACATTGTACACCTGCAACTGACATCACACCGTATGTTAGTAACTAGAATTAAAAGAAAAACGTAAACAAACGAGAAAAGAAATCGGTGTGGAGCATACTGACAATAAAGATTCTCAGAGCTTCCCACTTGGTCGATCTTGGGTAGGGCCTAGGATTCATCATTTTTATCCAACGCTCCAGGTTTTTCCGAGCCAGGATTCTGGCCAGTTGGGAGACAGGCTGACCCATCGTGACAGGCACCAGGGCAGGCCATGCCTAGCTAGTCCCCCCGTCCTCCCCCATCCCCCTTCACTAGAAGCTTCTCTGAACGTGCAAGCAGCAGCAAGTGAAGGCTGAGGTTCAAGCTTTCTGGTAAGTCCGCTGTGTGAGGAAGCGAACCACAGGAGTGTCTAGGTGAGGGACTTAGCAGACAGAGAGAATGACCGTGAGAGGCAAGTGCTGGCCCCCCGGTAAGCGGGGGGAGAGGCCAGAGTGACGGAAGCCCGGGAGGAACAGCGACGTCGGAGCTGTCATGCCCCGTTGCGAGGACTCTGGCTTTCCTGAGTGGGGTGGGAACCGTCCTGAAGCGTGATGCGGTCCACCTTGGGACATCGCTGTGGGTGCCGGTTAGAACATTCTGAAGGGGTTCCAGAGAGGGCGCAGGGACCCCAGCTAAGAAGCTGTCATGACAACCCAGGCAAGAGGCGATGGGGCTTGGGTGCTCAGCGGAGGTGGTGAGGGGTGGAATATTCAGAATGATCCCAAAGGCAGAATCCTAACAGATTCCAGGTGGGCCACGGGAGTGGAGTCAAGAATGGCCTCTGTGAAGGGTACAGGGTCTCTTTTGGGGGGGACTAAGTGTTCTGAATGGACTGGTGTCAGTGGCACAACTCTGTGAATACACTAAAAGCAACTGAGTTGTACACTTTAAGTGGGTGATTTGTATGATATTAAAATTATATCTCAATAAAATTGTTATTTTTTTTTTAACGAATGACTTCAAGTTTTGGGGCCTGAGCAATGGGAAGGGTGAAGTCTTCCGGAGGTGAGGGAGTCTGTGGAAAGAGCAGGTCTGACGGGGCTCAGCTGGGAATATGGCAATGTGGGGACTCACCAAATATGGGATGCCTGTTACACATCCAGATAGACATTCCTTAGGCTGTTGGATATTTGAATCTCAGATTCACAATGTGGACTGCGCTGGAGATACGTTCATTTTAAAGGCACTCGGTGAGATCAGTGAGTGTAGGCAATAAAGAGAGGAAGTCCAAGGACTGAGCTCCAAGGACTCCACCATTAAGGGATCAGGGGATGAAGAGAGACTAGCGGGTAGACGGGAAACCCAGGTGGCAGGTGACCTGAAGGTAGGTGCACAGAATGTCCTGAAGAGGGTAAAGCAATCAGTGCATGAAATGCTCCTGACAAGTCAAGCAAGATAAGAACTGAAAACTGGCCATTAGACTTGGCGATGCGTCGCCCCGGAGACCTTAGTAAGAGCAATTCTGGAGATGTATGGTCAGAGTAAAAGCCTAATTGGAACAGGATCAGGAGAGAACATGAGAAGTTAGGGGCAGAATCACAGCCAACTCTTTCAAGAAGTTTTGCAGGGAGGGAAAGGAGGGATGGAGCAGTGACTGGAAGGGCAGGTGAAGTGGATTTTTTTATTTTTTTTATTATGTTATGTTAGTCACCATATAGTACATCATTAGTTTTTGACGTAGTTTCCATGATTCATTGTTTGCATATAACACCCAGTGCTCCATGCAATGCGTGCCCTCCTTAATACCCATCACTGGGCTCACCCATCACCCCTCCCCTCTAAAACCTTCAGTTTGTTTCGGAGTCCATACTCTCTCATGGTTCGTCTCCCTCTCCGATTCCCCCCCCTCCATTATTTTCCCCTTCCTTCTCCTCATGTCCTCCATGCTATTCCTTATGTTCCACAAATGAGTGAAACCAAATGATAACTGACTCTCTCTGCTTGACTTATTTCACTCAGCATAATCTCCTCCAGTCCTGTCCATGTTGATACAAATATTAGGTATTCATCCTTTCTGATGGCTTCGTAATATTCCATTGTATATATGAACCATATCTTCTTTAGCCATTCGTCTGTTGAAGGGCATCTCGGCTATTTCCACAATTTGGCGATTGTGGCCATTGCTGCTATGAACGTTGGGGTACATGTGGCCCTTCCTTTCACTACATCTGTATCTTGGGGGTAAATACCCAGTAGTGCAATTGCTGGGTTGTAGGGTAGCTCTATTTTTTTTTTTTAAGATTTTACTTATTTAGGGGCACCTGGGTGGCTCAGTGGGTTAAAGCCTCTGCCTTCGGCTCAGGTCATGATCTCAGGGTCCTGGGATCGAGCCCCGCATCGGGCTCTCTGCTCAGCAGGGAGCCTGCTTCCCCCCTCTCTCTGCCTGCCTCTCTGCCTACTTGTGATCTCTCTCTGTAGAATAAATAAATCTTTAAAAAAAAAAGATTTTATTTATTTATTTGACAGAAAGAGACAGTGAGAGAGGGAACACAAGCAGGGGGAGTGGGAGAGGGAGAAACAGACTCCCCGCTGAGCAGGGAGCCTGATGTGGGGCTCGATCCCAGGACCCTGGGATCACGACCTGAGCTGAAGGCAGATGCTTAACGACTGAGCCACCCAGGCGCCCCTCCACACTGTTTTCCAAAGTGGCTGTACCAACTTGCATTCCTACCAACAGTGTAAAAGGGTTCCCCTTTCGGGTGGAGAGATTCTTCTTCCAAGATGGGAAACCAGTGGCGTGGGTGTACCCGAACGGAAATGTTAGGTAAGGAGAGAAATTGTAAAGGCGAGAAAGGAGGATCGCTGGAGTCCTGTAGCAGCGGAGAGAAGGTGGGATGTGGCGTGTAAGGGGAAGGTCAGCCAGGCCGGGAGCTAGCCAAGTGCGTCAAAAGAACAAAGGAGAAGGCGGAGCACATGGGCAGGTGCAGGTCAGCAGACGGCCACGGGTAGGGAACTGGTAGAGGTTCTCCTGACTCCGTCTGTTTTGTCATTGATGTAAGAAGCCAGGTCACCACTGAATGGAGTTGGGAGGTAGGTGGGAAGTATGGCAGATCTGAGAACGGGAGGGTATGAAACAATCACTTAGGAAAATGGTGGGTGGCAGGAACTGGGGAGACGTTCAATGACTGTGGAGCAGCAGTGAGGCCCACTCAGGGGTGGTGATCGTGGGGTTAAAGGGAGAATGGTCAGCACAGGTGCAAATCCGCAGGCAGCCCCGCTCAGCCCACTAGTGCAGGCAGGGGTGAGTAGAGAGTATGCTAACCGCGTCGGAGCTGGAAGCATGACAAAGCGAGGAGGCCAAGAGAGAGGAGGTCCCCTGCCTGGAGAAGTGGTAATGAGCTCATGAGGCTTGAAGCATCAGGCAGGAAGGTACCATGAGCCGGACGAGGGGCAGTAAACAAGCCAGTGGGAGCAGCGGGGGGCAGGCCCGGGTTCAGAGGATGATTAGCATCAAGGTAAGAGAATGAACCGCAAAGACAGAGGAGGCCAGAGACAGACGGCTGGAACACGTTTGACGAAGATACAGAAAGTTGCAGGCACGGAAAGTGACCATGGATGTGAGCAGCTAAGATCGAAGGGAAAGGATCCTGGAGAGCAGAGGACGTGAGGTTGTGTGCTCTGTTTCTAGATTTATGATGCTTTCGTGTCTGGGGCTTCTCCAATCTGGGGGAGAGGCTGCCCCTCGCAGGGTCAGCGCGTTCCTAGAGACAGCAAATAACTTGCTTTTGAACTTGTCCTTGAGACGCACACCAACCCATCCAGACTCCACCCATCTCCTTTTATCAGCCTCTGGCAGTTTGGAAGACTGTCCCCTTGCCCTACATCACTCCAGGGCCCGGTACTAGTCAACTAGACCCTCCTGTAACGCGGAGCCCACCAAAATTATTCAAACCAGGCAACCTTACGTTTGGTCAGCTTGCCCATCCTGCTTCACCTGTTCCTCCCTCTGAAAGTCTCGTGAAGGCTCTGGGCCAGACTTCCCCGTTCCCCCTGCGCCCCCACATGGCGTGGCCTCGGGGACTACAGGTGGCAAAGCCTTCCTTCAAGGGGCTGTCTCTGTGTCTGTCGTCTTTCCTGATTAACACAAAATCCTGGAGAGATTCAGGGAATCATAGTGACTATTTGATAAATTCGAGCTACGGTTATCATTCCCTGGACTGCCCAAATCAGACTCATTTTCTCTCCTCCCACCCCAACCTGAGCCTCTTCCTGTCACCCTCGCCTCCCTCAATGGCGTATCAGGCATCCTGATGTGAGAAACAAAGGCAAAAGAAAAAATTAAATTTCCTTACTGCTTCCAGCCCACTGACAAGTCCCTGAAACAGACAGAATGACCTTCCTCTGGGAACTCAACTGCCTTGATTAATACTCGGCAAAGGGCAAGAGGCAATCTTAGCCTAACTCCGCCCCCCAAGATCCCGTAAGTCTACTTTAACGTATAAAAATTCCTTTGGAAACTTCCTTTATCTCGACCCCTCCCCCCAAAATACATGTTGGCAATCATCCTCCAAGCATACAGCCCACCGATGTACATCTGAAGGGTCTCATGAGTAGGGTTTTACCAGGCAGTAATAAATGATCTTTTCCTAACAATAGCTAGCCCCACAAGGTCCTGGAAACCTTGCTTCCAAATTCCTTAGAGACTCGCACTCTCCCTAACCCTCTCCCAGCTTGAAAATATAGAATCAAGCCACACTGTAGAACCACAAAGCAGCTCTTTCTACCCACGGGTCCTGTCCCTATGCTTTAGTAAAAAGACCTTTTTGCACCAAAGACATCTCAAGAGTTATTTCTTGGCCGATGGCTCTGGACCCCAACATTTTCCTACGACAATCCTGTCGCTGAATTTGTAGGACAGTGTCCTCTTTAACTTCTCCAGCACCCTATTTCTAGCACCCAGTCATTAAGTACTGTTAGTTTCAGACCTGTCAATTGTAACAATTTTTAACTCTGCATGCATTCCTTTTCCAATCTAAAAGCCACTGCTCTAACTCAAATCCAAAGTCTTCTTTGTCCTTGACCATCCTAACTGGCTTCCCTCCGCACCAACTCTCCGCCCTCCAGTCCAATCTCGTTATCACCAGAATTACTCCTCCAACACACAACTGACCCCGTCACTCCCCTACCTCCAAACGGCTTCCAACTGCCCACAGCAAAGGCTGTTAAGTGTTTGCAGACTGTTCGTTTTCGAGAAGCTGCCTCGGGGAACAAGAGGGAGATCGAATGGGTGAGTTTGGACGGTCCACCTGGCTTTGCCAGAAAAGGTCCATATTAGGGTTCTTGAAAGATTTTCACTGTAAAAACAGGACTTCACTACTGTATCAGCCTGAGTCCAATAAAGAGAGAAACCATACAGTAATTGAACAGGGAGAGTTTAATATCATTCCATGGAGGGGAGTATATGTGCAAAACGACCTCCAGAGGCCAAAGGAGCCATAAGACGAAAACCAAAGGCCAACAAGTCCAGCTTGACCAGAAATGGCTTAGGGGACTTAGAGAAGAATCGAGTCCTGGGCGGCCACCAGATAAGGTCTCCAAAGCCCAGCTCCCTCAGGACCTGCTTTCACAGCCCGAGGCTGGGAGTACTCCTGGGGCCACCCAGGACAGTGTGCCCCACTGTCACCCAGTCAGTGTGTGTCACTGTCAGACCTCCCGGCAGATCAGGGATTGTGCCTCGAGGGCACAGGGGCGGGTGTGGTTAAACAGAGGGGAAGAATGCTGTGGGGGATGCCCTCTGGAAGGTTTCTGGTCAGAGTGGCCATGATGGGGGATTTGTTCAAGATGGCGGCAGTTCAGTTCACACACACGACTTCATAACCCTAGCGGGGGATGGGAGACACTGGCGAGTAAGCAGGAAAGAGGACTCCAATGCAGGCACGGCAAACAGGGGGAGCAGCCGCAGCCTCCAAGGGAGAGGCTCCCTTGGGGCTGAGACCCAGCCTTGTTGGAGGGCACGGCAGGGGCCCGGGGGAGGGCGGAGCATTGCTGTGGGGCCGCGCTGATACCATGGGCTGGAAATCTGTCCCTGGGAACTCACCAAAGGAAGCCTGGTCTCCAAGACGCCAGAGGAGGTGTCTCACGAGAGGCACTGCACTACTAGCCACCCAAGGGAGCAGCAGGTGTGTGTGTGGGGGGATGCCGTTGGCCACTGGGCGCCGCTGACCACCGCGCACCATGGGAGTTGGTGCCCCGAGGAGCCCACAAGCAGCCCCTGACTGTTGCATGGTCCACGCTATTTGCTCGTTCATGAAGAAAGCCTCCGCAAGGACCTCAATGCCACGACCCTTCTAGGCCAGGCTGACCTGTAACATCTTCTGTGACATGTTCCCTGACACTTCCTTCGACTTGGAAGTAATGACTCCTACTTAGATGTCCGCATCAGTTTGGTTTGCAGACTTTGCCAACAGCGGGAGGGCACAACTCGCTGAATCACTTGGTCTGAAGATCAGCCCAGGAAATTCGATTTACCTTCCCAAAGGTGCACCTCTAGGAAGAGTGTGTACGAGGAAATGCGGAGGCACCCGGCCAGCCTGCCGGGCCAGCGGGGTCCGTTCAGAGGGTCCCTGTGATGACTATACTACAGCCAGATCCCCATCCACTTAAAAAAAAAAATTTAAATCTTTAAAAAAAAAAAAGGACAGACAGACTGACCAAAGGAATAGAGTAGAGCACCCAGAAATTAACTCTCGAATATATGGTCAAATGATCTCTGCCAAGGTCGCCAAGACCGATCAACGGAGAAAGGGCAGGCACTTCAACAAACGGCGCAGGGAAAACTGGACAAACACATGTGGACAACTGAAGCAGGACCCCTGTCTCATCTCATATACAAAAATTAACTCACAATGGATCAAAAACCTAAATGAGAGATCTAAAACTATAACTCTTCTTAAAAAAAAATCATAGAAAAAGCTTTCACGATGCTGGATTTGGCAACAATTTCTTGCATGTGACACGAGAGCACAGGCGACAAAAGACAAAATAGACAAATGGGACATCAAACTTGAAAACTTCTGTGCATCTAAGGACACAATCAGCAGAACATAAAGGTGAGCTGTAGAATGGGAGAAATTATTTGCAAAACATGTATCTGATAAGGGGTTAATATTCAGAATATATAAAGAAATCAGACAACTCAGCAACAACAAAACAAATACCCCAGTTAAAAACTGGGCAGGGGTGCGTGGGACACTCAGTTGATCGAATGTCCGACTCTTGGTTTCAGCTCAGGCTGCGATCTGGCTATTGAAGGATCGAGCCCCGCCTTGGGCTCTGTGCTCAGCAGGAAGTCTGCTTGAGATTCTCTCTCCCGGTCAAATAAATAAAATCTTAAAAAAAAAAAAGGCTGGGCAAACGACTTGAACAGACCTTTTTTAAGAGATGACACAGATGAACAATAACACGTGAGAAGATGCTCAACATCACTAATAACCTGGGAATGCAAATCGAAACTGATGTGGAGGGACACCTGGGGGGTTCAGTTGGTTAAGCATCTGCCTTCGGCTCAGGTCATGATCCCAGGGTCCTAGAATCAAGTTCCAAATCGGGCTTCTAGCTCAGCAGGGAGCCTGCTTCTCCCTCAGCCTGCTGTTCTCCCTCGGCCTGCTGTTCTCCCTGCTTGTGCTCACTAGCTCTTTCTCTCTCTCTCTGACAAATAAATAAATAAAAATCTTAAAAAAAAAACAAAAAACAAAAAACTGATGTGGAGAATAAAGGTAAAATATAGGGAAAAAAATTAAATCTCCTTGCAACTTACAATCCACTGACAAGTCCTTGAGACAGGCAGAGTGACCTTCCTCTGGGAGGAAGGCTCAGCTGCCTCGATGTTGATACTTGGCTAAGGGCAAGAGGCAATCTTAGCCCAAACCCCAGGATCCTGTGAGTCTACTTTAACATATAAAAATTCCTTTGGAGAGGCGCCTGGGTGGTTCAGTTGGTTAGGCGGCTGCCTTCAGCTCAGGTCATGATTCCAGGGTCCTGGGATCGAGCCCCCCATCAGGCTCTCTGCTCGGCAGGGAGCCTGCTTCTCTCTCTCCCTCTGCCTGCCTCTCTGCTTACTTGTGTTCTCTATCTCTCTGTCAAATAAATAAATAAAATCTTAAAACAAAAATTCCTTTGGAGACTCCCTTTATCTTTGCCCCACAACGTACATGTTAGTAATCATCCCCAAGTGTATGACCCGCTGATACACATCTGAAGGGTCTCATGACTGAGGTTTTACTAAATAGTAATAAATGATTTTTCCCTAACAGCTAGCCTCCACAAGGTAACGGAAACCTTGCTTTCAGATTCCTTAGAGACTTATACCCTCGCTAACCCTCTCCCAACTTGAAAGTATATAATCAGTCACTCCTCACAACTGCAGAGCAGCTCTTCTGCCCACGGGTCCCGTCCCCGTGCTTTAATAAAATCACCTTTCTGCACGGAAGACGTCTTGAGAATTCTTTCTTGACCATTCGCTCTGAACCCCAACATTTTCACATTAACAACCACAGGCTACTATCCAAAAAAGAGAAAATTACAAGCATTGGCAAGGATGGGCAGAAATTGGAACCCCCATGCAGTTGGTGGGAATATAAAGCTAGTGTAGCTGCTCTGGGAAACAGTATGGCGGGTTCTCAAAAAATTAAAATAGAACAACCATATGATCCAAGAATCCCACTGCTGGGTGTGGCTCTAACGGAATATTATACAGCCCTAAAAAGGAAGGAGCGCTGATACACACTACAACACAGATGAACTTGGAGGACATTATGCTCAGTGAAATAAGCCAGTCACCAAAAAACCCCCAAATACTAGCAAGATTTAGATGACATATCTAGAGTAGTCGAATTCATAGCAACAGAAAGAGGAAATGTGGCTGCCAAGGGTGGGGGGCAGTGGAGAATGGGGGGTGGTTTAACAGGTGTAGAGTTTCAGTTTTGCAAGACGAGAGACTTCTGGAATTGGTTGCACAACAGTGTGAATATACTTAACTCTACTGAGCGGAACACTTAGAAATGGTTAAGATGGTAAATTGTTTTTTTTTTCTAAGATGGTAAATTTCGTTATTTTTTTTTGCTGCAATTAAAAAGAAAAACATAGCTACTTACAATCTGTAGAAACTCCCAAATCTTTTTTTTTTTTTTAAGATTTTATTTATTTGAGAGAGAGAGGGAGAACAAGCAGGGAGGAGGGGTAGAAGGAGAGAAAGAAGCTGACTCCCCACTGAGCAGGGAGCCCGACTCAGAGTTTGATCCCAGGACCCAAAGATCGTGACTTGAGCGGCAGGTAGAAGCTTAACCCATTGAGCCACCCAGGTGCCCCCAAACTTCTTTTTAGTTAGTCTGTGAGCTCATCCTTCTTTCTCTGTTATGTTATAAACCTGCTAACAAATAGGAAAACCAATGTCTGGTTTGGATTTCCTCTTTTTCGTATAAAGTCCTTCTTCCTGTGGAGGTGCCATAGCTCAGATCACCCTTCCCCACACCTGACTGCACCCAAGCCAACACGCCCTGACCGGGAAGGCTGATGGATAAAGGAGACCAAAATAATGTACATGAGATACGGTGTCTGCATGGCAGTAAATTGACTTAATCAGAGGAATTCAAAACTCCACCCATTTGCTGAATTAGCTCATCTTCATATTTGGGAGATATAAGAAGGAAGGTAATGCGGTTCTCTCATGTAAATATGGAACTAGAAACACAGAGATCCTCAGATGCATACTTCTATCCTATACTAGAGATCACTATCTTGCAAAGGTCCTATAGTACTTGACTGGCATAAAGCTTCATTTATTTATTTATTTTTAAAAGATTTTATTTATTTGACAGAGAAACACAGCAAGAGAGGGAACACAAGCAGAGGGAATGGGATAGGGAGAAGCAGGTTTCCCGCCAAGCAGGGAGCCCGACGCGGGGCTCGATCCCAGGACCCCGGGATCATGATCTGAGCCGAAGGCAGACGCTTAACAACTGAGCCACCCAGGCGCCCCTAAAGCCTCATTTAGATCCCAGAACTCCTGAAAGTTCAAATATTCGTTTTAGTTACAAGTATTTGTTTTGAGGGAAAGCATCTTCAAAGCAACCAGTGATTTCAATAATTGAAACAAAGAAACTATGTGTTTGAAATTTTCTCTATTAAAAAAAAAAGTATAGGGAACATAAGGACACCAGGTCTAATACCCATAAACAGAGGGTAGTTTGAATGAGCTTATGGGCAGGAAATATCTTAAATTGTTTCCAAAGTTGTATTCTGTTGTGCAGATCGGTGGTCAGCCTGCCCTAGGTTAACTAGTTGACCACGGATGGAGAGAGAAGGGAGTAGGAAGGCTTTTCACACACCCATTTCAAGCAAAACAAAACTGGATGTAACTAGCGGATTTATAAAACAGAAAAATTAAGTTAGGAAGTGGTGATTCACTTTTTCAAAGATTTTCTATGGCTTTCCTTTATAATGAGAGTTGCCATAATGTATTTAAAGCATAGTTCCATTTATAGAAGTCCGATTTCAAGCTTGACTACTAAGAAAGTATCAAACTTGGGGGGGGGGGGGCGCCTGATGGCTTAGTCGGTTGAGCGTTGGACTCTTGGTTTTGGCCCAGGTCGTGATCTCAGGGTGGTGGGATCAAGCTCTGTTAAGGGCTCCATGCACAGTGGGGAGTCTGCTTGAAGATTCTTTCCCTCTGCCGCACTCCCCCAGCTTTCGTGCAAGCACACTGTCTCTCAAATTCATAAATAAATCTTAAAAAAAAAAAGAAGCAGCATCAAACTTGAATAAAATGAGGTTTCATTTCAAATCAAACTGCAATAGGTTTTATAGAGAGCAGTATCTTAAGTAAAAAAGTGAACTTACAATCTATTAGTGGCAATGAAACAAACCTTTCACAAACTTGCAAGTGTATCAGAAACATTTAGGCATAAAACATTTATGGAATGCTAGACATAGTGGGGGGTGGGGGGTGGGGGCTACAGAAATAACTTCAAAGAGTTTCACAGTGTGCAACAAGATAGATGAAATGACCAGTTGTGTAAGAGCCTGTGAATGGGGAAAGTGTGCCAATTCTTTTTTTTTTAATTTTTTATTTAAAATTAGTTAACGTATAGTGTATTATTTGTTTCAGGATTAGAATTTAGTGATTCAGCAGTTGCATATAACACCCAGTGCTCATTACACCCCATGCCCTCCTTAATGCCCATCACCGGAAAGTGTGCCCATTCTGACCAGCGAACCCCCTCCCCCAGTTAATCTCCTTGTGTTAGTTGCCCCCCTGCCCATAGCCCTTACTCACGCTTAGCTTTTCCCGCGGTTTCTGCATCTATTCTGCAACTCTTAGATTCCAAACCAGCTGCAAAAGAAGGGACACACTGGAGACTGAGATTAAGACCCAGGACTAAGAAGATAAAGCTTCAAAATTTAGTCATCTGTGCACCCTCACCTTTGTTATAGGAGATTATGAGGATACAAAAATATGGAAATATTAACTATTAACCTTAAAAATAAAAGTCAGTTACTTTCCCCATGAAAGTGGATTCAGGAATAGCAGAGAATTGCAGTTTGGGACGTGCGCGCTGTGACAAGACCGCGGGCGAGTCCGACACACGAAGGAGAGGAGCGTGGTTTTATGGACGAGAAGGAGGAAGTCGGGAGAAGGAGGAAGTCGGGAGGGTTGTTTCGAAGCAAAGTCCACTGGAGGAAAACAGAGGAGTTCGGGTAGTTGGTCTCCGGCCGCGCTGCCGGGGAGCTCACTTCCTGTAGGAGATGCGGTGCCCACCTTTCCCTGTGGGGGCCTGGAATTCGGGATCCTTCCCTGGGGAGGGTTCTCCTGTTGGGTCTGCGATTGACCTTGAGTGGGGCGGCTCCCCCTCCCCTTCTGCATCCAGAATCCACTCTGGTGGGGTTTCCCTT
>CM052893.1:1397369-1445099 GCA_028534135.1 Potos flavus | reverse complement strand
AGCAGGACTCCTCCCCCTCCCCTCCATCCCCCAGCAGGACCCCGGCCCCGCAGCAGGACTCCTCCCCCTCCCCTCCATCCCCCAGCAGGACCCCGGCCCCGCAGCAGGACTCCTCCCCCTCCCCTCCATCCCCCAGCAGGACCCCGGCCCCGCAGCAGGACGCCCCTTGCTCCCTCCAGCCCCGGAGCCCGAAAACCGCCCCTCCGCCCTCCGCGGACCTGGCGGGGGTAGACATCCCCAGACCAATGTTGTTCTCTGGGTGTGGTTTCTTTCATTTAGCATGAAGTTTTCAAGTTCCTGCACACGGTGGCTTTAATCAGTACTTCACTGCTCGTCATTCGCCTAAAGGAACCATTACCTGATTCTCCACAAACGACGACGCGTCCACACCCGCGAGGCAACACTACTCTCCCCGCCCCGCGTCAGGAGGCGCGCCAAGAAAACCGCGCCGGCGGACTGCACTCTAACGGACAGGGCTCCCTCGCCCTCCGGTCCCCGCCGGCCTCGGGTCCGAGAGCCTCCAAAGGTGGCCTTCCTGGGACGAACACCGCCTGGCCGAGCCGCCACTGGCACCAACCGCACCTCCCGCGGATCCCGCCGCCGGCCACTGCGCATGCTCCGCCCCTTCGGGGCCCCGCCCTGCCGCCCTAGGCGGAAGTGACGTTCCGGAAGCGCCCTGGTCCCCTTGCAGCGGGGGGAAGGAATCAAACCCCCAAGATGGCGGCGGCGTCGGAGGAGCGGATGGCTGAGGAAGGAGGCGGCGGCCACGGCGACGGCGGCCCCTCTTCGGCCATCGGCTCTGCCCAGCGACTGCCCCCCCCGCCCCCGCCCCCGGCCCCGCAGCCGGGCTCCCAGGCGCCCCCAGCCCCGGCGCTGGCTCCCGACCAGCTGCCTCAAAACAACACGCTGGTGGCGCTGCCCATCGTAGCCATCGAGAACATCCTCAGCTTTATGTCCTACGACGAAATTAGCCAGCTCCGCCTGGTGAGGCCCCCGCGGGACCCCCGCCGCCCCCTCCGCCGGCCGAGGTCTGGGGAGGGGCGGAGAGGGGAGCGCGTCCCTTGGGGAGGGAGCCGCAGCCGGCTCCAGGACGCGGAGTCCCGGCGTCGGGCGGCGGGGTCATCCCCCTCTTCCTGCCCCGGGGCTGGGGGGCTCGCTGCCCCGGCCCGGAAGCGGGGCGGCGGCGGGAGTTGGGCGTCCCAGCGCCGCCCGGCCTCAGCGCCGGCCCCGCGGCTCCGGTCGCCGCCTTTTGTGCACCAGCGTCCAGCCCCCGGCCGGGCCCAGCCAGGTTTGGTGGGTCGGCAGGAATCACGCACTGTTTTCCCCCCTTCCCCCCACCACCCCTGACCCAGGTTTCCCGGTCGGAGAAGATGAAGTAGGGTCGGGGAGGCCTCCCCAAACCCGGTGGGGGCTCCGAGGGGCGTGAACGCCATTTGGTGGCCCCAGCTCCCCAGGTGACCAGTAAAGTAGAGCCCACCGAGAGCGCGTCCGGCTCGGCCTCGCCCCGGCACTTCCCACCCTTTGGGAGCACCTCGCCCCTGGACAGGGTTGGTTTCTCTTGCAGTTCATTTTCTAACTAGTGACTTAACGCCCACCCGCCAGCTTCAAATCACAGTAGTTCCGTGATTTCTAGAAAGGAGGGATTTACCTCGCTCCACAGCGTGCACTGAAGGTTCGATGAATGTCTTAGTTCAGTGAGATCTTTGGCTTCCTGTCGGGGAATTTATCCTTAAGTGGGAAGGAAATTGAAGGAGGTGGACATTTTGAAGGGAGTCTGTGTAGGAGCTCAATCGGTGCTTGGGATTGTTTTTAAGAGGACAAAGACATATTTCTGAATGTAGTGCGTACAGCATTTTCTCGTTCCTGTGCCACAGTTTAGGTTTACACCTCCGGTTTCAATTTGATTCTAACTGCGTTTTAGAAAGGAAATCGTACTTTTTAAAGAAAGTTTATTTATTAATTTTGATTCAAACTGATGACCAGGTTTTTTTTTTCTAGTCAGCCCAGCAATTCTACCACGCCAGTCTGCAGAATGGAAGATTCTTCAGTTGAAAAGTCGTATTTCAAAATTGATTGTCCCTGGATTCTCCAAACATGTCATCCTAGAATTCCGTATAGAATCTTAAACAGTCCTGATTTTTATAAAGGATGGTGTTTGCTCAAGATTCATGCTGTACGTTCGCAGTGTCCAGAAACTGGGCATAATATTTGATTGAATTGAGCCTCTCAGCCAGACAATGGCTTTGTAAAGCTTGAAATAGTCACAGTTCTGTTTTGTAAGTGTTGAGGAAAACTGATTGGTTGTCGGTCGTTTACTTTTTTTAAAAATTAAAAACATTTTTTGGGGTGAAAAACTAGCTTCTTAGGACATCCTACTGTTTATTAATGAATGACATCTCTTTCAAGTGAAATAGTTACATTCTTAATTTTAAAGTAGTCATCTATTCTAGCCTTTTAGGGTACAGATTTGTAGTTTTAAAGAGATTTTTCATAAGGAGCCCCTTACCATCCCCTGCACCACCACCCTCTTCCCGCTCCCCCCCAAAAGATTCCGCAGTCAATTTTATGTCTCAAAGATGGGTCTTTTCCCTCTGGTTTAGTAAAGGGGAACTATTTTCTTATTCTTTTGTTTGCTTAAGGTTAATAGATAATTCTTAGATTAAGTGGATAATCTTTTGTGGGTATTTGGAAATGTCTTTGGTTTCAGATTGATAGTTTTTTGGTGTCATAAGGTATACAATTCAGGTAGCATTATAAAAGAAAGATGTTCTTTCTTACCACTAGATGTCAGCATTAATTTAATTGTGGTCTCTTAATGAAATTGGCAGGGCAGAAACAGTGCCTGGTTTGTGCTTTATTTATACCTAAAGGGCTATTTGCCAAAAAATTAAGGAACTTTAGTATGGATGCTGCTATCTGGAGTATACAGTACATAGCTCCTTTCATTTTAAGAATTTTTTTTAGTGGAATTAAGGCTGGATATGCTTTGCAGAGAGTGATATTAATTAAGAATAGAATTAGTTTCCATACAGCTAAATATCAACAACTCACTGGTTGATGAACTAGTTTATGTATTGTTCAGATGTTTGGGGTTTTTTTTTCTTCCCAGTTTACTTGCCTGATTAGGACCTCCGTTATAACTGTGGTTAGTACCTAAATTAGAGGACAGACACACAGGTCGTACTCATTACTCTGTATTTTCTTTAAAAGATTTGCTCTTGGTTGAAATGGCTAAAATAACATTTTTCAGTTCTTTGTGCAGTTCAGTTGATGATAGTCTTTGCTTCCTGTCGCCATGAATAATTGAAATTTGACTCTCCAGTTCTTTCCAAGGGATTATCCAAATGCCTTATTGAATTGTTGGTTTGTTCATTTTTCCTGCCATTGACGCTCCAAAAATGTATCCAGAGCCTAGAAATCCTGGTTACACAGAATTAGTGCTTTAAATACTTAACTCTTCCAATGTATTTAAAATTATTTGGTGGAACACAGCTTTTGAAGTGACAAAACTTGTACTTTGAGTTGTTTTTCCAGTAAATGAGACAAATTTGTGCTGATACAGCGTTAGACTGTCACCTAGGCCCTCTTGACGGGGTGAAACAAGTGGCAAAGGTTAAGAAGTGAGGTCCTACCCCCAGTTCAGGAGTGTATCTAAGCCAAGTTTGAGCGTTTGACTTTGACTTGTGAGCATAGTGTTCTCACTCACTGAAAAATGAGTATGCAAGGCTTTTTAAAAGCTGTTTTAGAGGGATCCTATGAAATTTTTTCCTGTATGGTTTGAGCTCCTGTAAATTTAATGGAATCCTGTTAGTGGTTCAGGACATAAATATGACTGAAGGTTAAATTCAGAAGTCTTGTTCATTATCTGGAATGAAATTTTCTGGTAGGTAGCAAAATACATATATACTTTCATCCCGAGATATTTCTGTAGAGCACTGTAGCTAATTAAATCTGTTACCCATTTATAGTTCCTTTTACATCTTTTGTTCAAATATGTTAGAAAATTTTAGAGAATGTTGGTAGGAGATATGAAGGAAAATGAGAGACCATTACTCTTTTTTTTTTTTTTTAATAGGCAAGTTGTCTTCTTTATATCTCTTGCTCTGTGCCAGTAGTTCTCAAAAAAAATTTTTTTTTTTTTACCTCGGGACATCTTTACACTCTTAAAAATTATTGAGGACCCTAGAACTTACCTTAGAAAATTCCAGAAGACACAGGAAGAGACAGTACATTCTTTGTTAGTTGTCAGAAAAATGTTATCATGTGTCATGTTGCCACTGGAAAAGTCCACTGTATATTATGGAAGAATGAGAGCAAAAATAGCAAATAACGTCTTAGTATTATGAAGATAGTTTGGCCTCACAGACTCTCAAAAGGATCTTGGGAATCCCAGGGGTTCCTAGACCACACTTTGAGGACCACGGCTCTTTACTGCAGTGTTATGGAGAATATAGTCTCTGCATTGATGATCTGTGTTTTTTTCCCCCATCTCATCATTGGGTTATTTTTATTAACAGGGACTTGAGTATAGGTTGGAGAGTATAATATTTGGAAGACAATTCATTTTTTCCTGCAGATTCTAGCCCTAAAGTGAAGGGGTTCAACCAGTAACCCTGCCCAAAATGTCAGGAGGACAGAACGGACACACCTTCCCTGAGCACACTTTGAAAGCACCAGGATGACAAATGCAAAGATAAGAGATACAGGACTGTTGTGGTGAATCGGGAGCATTTAATCAGAGAGGCTTCCTCAAGATAATGAGTTTTTATCCAGTTTATCCTTAGTAAAGGTGAGAGAGCATTCCCAGCAGAAAAGAAATGACGTATAATGTAGTGAAGTGATTGGAGCAGCGTGACCAATTAGAGCTCTGAGGTGACTGAAGTGACAGATGTCCTAGATTAGTGCTCAGACTCCCCCCCCCCCCCCCACCACCTTTTTTTTTTTAGTGCTCAGACTGGCCAGATTTAAGAAAGTGTTTTGAGAACCTGCAGGGTTGACACCTTTTGCTGGGGGAAGCAAGTGAGGATGCTAGAAAACAACCTCCGCCTCTTACCACCGTCATGGTCCCCTAACAGGCCGGATAGAACTGCGTACCCTGGTGAGCGGAGCAGGGCCCGGCCTGTGCTCATGATGTGTGAGACTAGGAGCCCGAGATCGCCCCTGACCGAGGTTTCTCCCAGCCACCGACTTCTAGCATCTTGGACTTAAGCTTGATGGAAACAGGCATCATCCAGCCGTTGCATTTCCCAGAAACGCTAGGCCTCTCGCAGCTGGGGCTGCCCCTGCCTGCAGCCTCTCCTTCGTCTCCCCTCCTGGAGAGGATCTTTACCTGCAGGCTACAGCTCAAGTGTCAGGGCCTCAGTAAGGCCTCTGTGACTCTTCTCTGAACCTCACGGGGTAGTACTTCTGAGTTCCCAGGCAGCGTGGTTTGTACTTAATGGATTCTACTGGAATTGTCTTCGGAGGGGCCGGTCGGGCACTGAATTTAGGCTCCTCGTGCCCTTTCATCAGGAATCCCGATGGCCTTCCCTAGTCTGTGATTCCGAATGAGTACTCAGTGTTCGTCGAGTAAATGAAGTAGTTCTTAAAAACAGTGCACTACTCCAAGTAAAGGATAGGAAATAAATGTCATTGTGAAATAAATGTGTTTTCTGTATATGTTACGGCAGTGCTGGAAAATGCACTGCTTTGTATTTACCTCTAACAGAAGGGAATAGAATTTTTTAAATTTAAGACCATTTTAAGAAGCTGGGGTCACTAGAAAAATCCTCGTAATGAGAATGAAAGTTGATAAGGTGTTGGGAAAGTCGTACGTAATTCGTAAGAGTAGCCATTTGCCTTAGCGCGTCAGGCTGCATTGTAAGCAGTGCTCCATTCCCGTATTGACGAGAGTGACGCTCCAGATCATCAAAACCAGAATAATCAGAAAAGCTGTTCTACTTGGCTTCTAGGCTGTATTATAGAAATCCTGGAAACAGGCTTTTCTTCCTAATTGTTTTGCTCAGGCTAATATTAAATTTATAGGGGCACCTGGGGGGCTCAGTTGGTGAAGTGTCTGCTTTCGGCTCTTCGGCTTGGGTCCTGATCTCGGGGTCCTGGGATCAAGCCTGGCATCAGGCTCTCTGCTAAGTGGCGAGTCTGCTTCTCCATCTCCCTCTGTGATCTCTCTCCCTCTGGCTCTCTCTCAAATAAATAAATAAAAAACCTTTAAAAAAAAAATAAAATAAATTTCTATTTTCTTTCCAAGTGATCATCTAGGGAGGATACCCAGAGAATTTAAAATTTGTTGTAATTCTTTTTTTTTTTTAATTTTTTAATTTAAATTCTATTTAGTTAACATATACTGTATTATTAGTTTCAGGGGTAGAATTTAGTGATTCGTCAGTTTGCATAGAACACCCAGTGCTCATTGCATCAAGTGCCCTCCTTAATGTCCATCACCCAGTTACCCCATCCCCCCCCACCTTCCCTCCAGCAACCCACGGTTTGTTTCCTATAGTTCAGAGTCTTAAAATTTGTTGTAATTCTACCTGCAGATAATTCACCGTGTGTCTCTCTGTATGTGCAATTACAAGACAATCCACGGCACATAGAATGTTTTACGTGATTTTATCACCCGTCATTAACTTTTTGCCACATCTGCTCTGTCTCTTTCACTTACATTCTCATTCTTTCCCTCTCTAAATATGTGTGTTGTATGTCCTCTGCACAGATTATTTATTTCACACGCAGATTATTCCATTAAGCCATTTGAAAGTAAAATGAAAATCCAATGACATTTTGTCCCTTGTGTAATCATGGTATTATCACTTCCCAGGGATTTCACATTTCATTTTATATTCTGCTTTCTCAGTTATCCACAAAATGTCCTTACAGCTTTTTTTTTGGTGGGGGATAAGGCTTTTGAGTCTAGTAACCCATTTGTCTCTATAATCTAGAACATTCTCCCTACTTTTTTCATTCTTCATGCAGTTGGCTTTTTGAAGATTCAGGGCAGATGGCTTATAAAATGTTCTACAGTGCAGATTTGTCTCATTGTTTCCTCATGATCGACTTCTGATTTTTGAACTTTGAAAGAATTCTAGAAAGATTCTGGTCTGGCGCCATCTCTCTAAACTTTAGGAGCGTGGTGAGAACACCCACTAATGTCCTTAAAATCTCATATTGCCTCAAGAAGCCCTACTTGAGACTCGTGCCAACAGTTTTCTGTAGCAGCAGAGTGTTAGTTGAGACTAATCAGTTGAGAATTGTTAGGATAATTGTTTCACTCTTTAGAGCTCCAGATCACTAAATTTAAAAAGATACTAATTAGAAGCCTGAATTTTTTTTTTTTTAAGATTTTATTCATTTATTTGGCAGAGAGAGACCCAGCAAGAGAGGGAACACAAGCAGGGGGAGTGGGAGAGGGAGAAGCAGGCTTCCCGCTGAGCAGGGAGCCCGATGTGGGGCTCGATCCCAGGACCCTGGGATCATGACCTGAGCCGAAGGCAGCCGCTTAACGACTGAGCCACCCAGGCGCCCCAGAAGCCTGAATTCTTAATTTCGTTTTTGCCACCGCGTAGTTTGACTGACTTTGTACACATTACATAATTTCTTAAGGCCTCCATGTTGTCACTGTAAAAACAAAGGAAAGGTTCTGGTTTCTTAAGTTCCTTTCAGTTTGAGGGTTATTGATAAGTGGCCTAATCTTTGATAGTAGCTTCTGGATTAATTGGAGAAAAGCATCAAGTAGTCAATTCATTTGAGAACTGTAGAGCACTAAATAAGTACCTGAAAAATCTGGTTCCGTTACAACATTTCCTGGATTCTAAGATACAGTTTCATGCTTTAGGATTTTTGAAATCAGAAAGCATCTTGATCAACTTGTATGTGCATTCTGACAGTGATTCCCCGCCGCCAGAAGAGCTTTTATTGAATTTGGTAACATCTTAAAGTCTCTCCAGCATCTTTTTTTTTTTTTTTAAAGATTTTATTTATTTGACACAGAGAGAGAGATCACAAGTAGGCAGAGAGGCAGGCAGAGAGAGAGGGGGAAGCAGGCTTCCCACTGAGTAGAGAGCCCGATGCGGGGCTCGATCCCAGGACCCTGAGATCATGACCTGAGCTGAAGGCAGAGGCTTACCCACTGAGCCACCCAGGCGCCCCTCTCCAGCATCTTAAACAAAATCAAAGAAGTCCACCTTTTATATTTCGCAGCATGTGAGGCATCTGAAAAAGAAATGCTGCCACTTATTGTAAGACCATTCCAATGTCAAATGTTAAAATCGGAAAAAATATGCATTTTAGAATCAACCGAGATTTGACACTAAGATTAGGTTTCACAGGAAAATTGCAGGTTTCACGAATTTATGGCATATGTGTCTTACATTGTTACAAAGGACCATGGTGGCACAAGAAATCAAAAAAGATTCCTAAACAAAGCAAAGAAAGTTTTTCATTACTGCTTATGTTAGAAAATGATAGAAAAGGATAAACATGGCAGTTTAACTCCTCAAGTAATTAACAAAGAAAAACCACATCTCTTCTAACTAGAACAGTAGTAACAGAGGAACCCAAACTAAATGTCTCCACTGGAGACTGAAGTATTCCATGAGCTCCCCGGTATGTTGATAAGTGTCTGATTTTTGCTGATCTCTGAATGTAATCATAGTTTTTGACATAGTCATCATCTTGGTATATTAGACTCCAGAATTTTATTTTACTGTCTTGGGTAAATGACCAAATTGCTAGGATTTTTGTTGTATTTTAATAACCAGGAAAATAAAATTTCTTCCTGTCCCCTTTGGGAAATTCATAAACTACCTAGAGATATAAAGCTACATTAAATGAGATAATTTTGCATTTCAAGTTAGCATATATCATCAGCAGCTATCATTAAACTGCTTACCGTAGGGAAAACTAGTGTACAGCTGACCTTTGTTTTTTGTTTTGTTTTTTATTTATTTTTTTAAAAAGATTTATTTATTTATTTGACAGAGAGAGAGATCACAAGTAGGCAGAGAGCCAGGCAGAGGGAGCGGAGGAAGTAGGCTCCCTGCTGAGCAGAGAGCCCGATGCGGGGCTCGATCCCAGGACCCTGAGATCATGACCTGAGCCGAAGGCAGAGGCTTTAACCCGCTGAACCACCCAGGCGCCCCTGTTTTGTTTTTTAAAGATTTTATTTATTTGTCTGACCGAGAGAGAGAGAGAGAGAGAGAGAGAGAGAGAGCGCGAGCGAGCACACGCGTGCAAATGGGGAGTGGTAGAGGGAGCCGGGCCTGACATGGGACTCGATCCCACGCTGGGATCATGACCTGAGACAAAGGCAGACACTTAACCAACTGAGCCCCCCAGCGTCCCAACAGTTGACCTTTGAACAACACGGGTTAGGAGCGCCAACCCCTATACATTTGAAAGTCCACATAGAACTTCTGACTCCCCCAAAAACTCAACTACTAACAGCCTACTGTTGACCTGAGCCTTACCAATAACATGAATAGTTGATTAACGTATTTTGTATGTTCTGTGTATTATATGCTGTAATCTTAAAGGAAGCTGAAGAAAAGAGAATCATAAAAAGAGAACATAAACGTTTACATAACTGGACTGTGTTTATAAAAAAAAATCCATGTCATATGTGGACCCGTGCAGTTCAAATTTCTGCTGTTCAGGGAAAAAGCTGCTTCTGTTTTCAGGGGTCAGTTTGCTGCTTTTCCGAATTCTAAACAAAGATACAGGATCTATTGTATCTTTGTTTTTGTGCTGTTGGTCAGTGCTTACTGAACATCCAGGAAAGAAAGAATGCCAAATTAAATGCTGTGCTTTTCTTACAATATTGATTAATGCTTAAAATATTTTTGACCTCAGCTGTGGTGCTGTCCTCATTTGTCTGCCTTTGTGACCTCCTGTTTTCTCTTTTTACCAGCTTTTAACGATAATGTCAGTTGAGACTATTTATAAGCCTTTATTTTCTTACGTTACACTTGTCCATTTGGGGGTTCATCTGCATTGATTTCAGCCATCCCCATGTGAAATTTCCGGAACCAGATCTTTAGTCCTAATATTATAGTTTCTTACAGAGAATGACCAACTGTCCCCATACGAGATCTTTCAAAAAATGAGTGATCTTTTTAAAGTTACTTCTCATTACCATCTGATTTCCCTGTTCAAAATATGGGAGATTTTATTCCACTCAGCTTTGCCTGCACCTCTGATCTGTCCTCAGAAGTAGTTTCCTTGCCAGTGGTTTACTCACTCCAGACTCTTAGCCTCACGTGGGCCACGCCTCTAAGTTCGCCGTCCTTGTCCTTTTTGCGAAGCTAATTCAAATCTTGTGTCATGTGAGGTCTTCCTTGGCTGACCTTATCTGCTTATTTATTCCCATTCTCATCACCCAGCCAGCGCTCATATACCCGTACCGGTCAGTACTCAGACGCTGAGCCGAGTTTCTGGATTATTAGAAGGTGACTACGTCCTAGTAGTTAGTAGATTCAGTGCAGCGAGATGCTAGTATAATAAAATAATTTTGGCAGTACCGTGGAAACTATGACGGTGATTTTGACCTGAATTTTTTTCTCTGTCCATTTATTGCTGCTAAAAAATTACTTCTCTTATTTCGTCTCAGAAACTATCAAAGAGGTTGCAGAGTCCACAACGGACAAGACGTGTCTCCTACCAGATTGTGTTAGAAGATGCTTCACCTCAAATAGTTCTGGCAACCACAGAAAAGTTGTTTTTATAGCCCTCAATTTTTATTCCCCCGAGGTGCCACTTTCCAGTCTCTGGGCTGATACTGCTTTGATATCATCTGTTGACTTTCTACTGTGAAAGATGACAGTGGAGCCTGCTGTATTCCCCCTCATCACACATACACACACTCTCCTCCTTCCCCGCTAACATATAATAAGAGTGGGTTTTTTCCTTCACATAAAGTCTCAGTACCGGTACTCGTGACAGTGTGTTTATTCGGGAGTGGGGCAGTGGTTCTTAAAGTTTAGTGTCGGGCTCCCAGAGCAGTTCAGCACATCTGTAAGATCTGAAGTACTCTCACTATAGCTCTGAGTTGTTCATTTCTGCCCGCACAAGTGGACTATGGAGCTTCCAGGAGCTCTGTGGCGTGTGACGATGTCAGCATACCGGTAACTCGCGAAACGTGTGCTTGCGTGTTATGTTTTCTAGAACTGTCTTACGTAATGCTTCGGTAGATTGACTGCAGAAGCAGATAGGGCAGTTTATTTCTGTTCTATAAAACTACACATCGAAGAGATTTGCAAAAATGTAACTCTAAATATTTTGTTTTAGAAGAGTTATTTTTCCTTTAAAAGTTATTTACGTTGGGGCACCTGGCTGGCTCAGGCAGAGGAGTGTGCGACTCTTGATCTCAGGGTCATGGGTTCGAGCCCCAGGATGGGTGCAGAGATTACTAAAAAACATAAATAAACTTTAACAGTTATTTATGTTTACATGTATTGGTTTTATTAGTGTTATTTTTTAATAGACACTGACCATATGTTGACAACTGGTTTGGTTTAGTTAGAAATAGATCGCACTATATTCTAAAATATCACTTATTAGGAATTACTCTTAGTTTCATTACTTAAAATTTGCTATGTTTTTATTTATCTTCCAATGGAAAAGAAGTGCTTTCCTTAATACCTTTCATTTAGCGTGCTATGATTTAGGAACTACATAGTGTTTAATACCAGAGTATTAACAGCTTTCATTAGCTTCAATCCAGTTTGCCAGAATTTTTGTCTGTGTATTCTCAGAGAAAGCAAACATATCAAGGTGGTTCATCAACATTTCAGTTTCAAGAAGTATTTGTCAAGCATTTGTGCTAGGGTGCTATGAGAGAGAGAAGCATATGACAGCCCCTGCCTACTCGCCTTGGCCTTGATCTAGATTTATTTCAACGTCTTGCACTTCCGACATCCACACCTAAACAGTGGGAACTAACATTCAAGTTGATGCCTCGGAGTCGCTGCAAAATTTTCAGGGATCAAAGAACAAAAGGGTTTTATGCCCTGGGTTTCATTAAGATAACAGAGATGCTGCATTTCTCAGAAATACGGTACCTCGGGAACGTTTTCCAGTTAGTACTAAGTTAAACAATTTTTTTTAACATAATTTTTACAGAGCGCTTTAGAGTTTATCAAAGTGATTTTAGCATGTATTGTTTCATTTAATCCTACTGCTATCCCTATGAGTTAGATACTACCCAATTTTACAGAAGGCTGACTCAGGCTTTCTTGAGCTGACTTGCTCACGAATATGTAAAAGTTATGTTTGAATTCAGGTGTTCGGACTTCTGATCCCGTGCTTTTACTGTAGAAAAACATAGTATTCCGTAAAGATTCAAAATAGTCGAGATTCTGCTACATATGTTAAAATATTTTATATTCTGGAGGATAGGAACAGTAGTAGTATATGGTAACTCTCCGTAGTTAACCCTGGCTAGTAGAAATAAATAAGAATTCTCATTCTGGTTGTAGCGCACATAAACTTTATGAGAGGTTGGGGCTTAAGTTCGAATATGCATTTTGAGCTAACAGAGAATTTTCTTTTTTCAAACCATTAAAAACCTTTTGAATATGTTGTTTTACTGATCTTCAGGACTACATTTTCTGACCATAGTAGTGGGGATACACTCAGAACATTCCACCAATCCCTAAAATAAAGGTAAAGTATTCCTTGCCTATACATAGTATTAATTTCTTACCGTAATGCTGCGAGAGTTATAAAGCAGGAGGGGTTCACCCCATACGCATACCCCACATATGCACCGTGTGTACTGATTTTTTAGAGATTCAGACAGCAAACTGGAGAACGTTACTGGCATAGAGAACTTCCAGCTAACAGGAGTCTAAGTTAATTGTTATTTATTTGGGTTTTACCTGTTAAAATTCTTCCTTTTCCTCCTTTCTCCCTGTAGGTTTGTAAAAGAATGGACTTGGTCTGCCAGAGAATGTTGAATCAGGGATTTCTAAAAGTGGAGAGATACCACAATCTGTGTCAGAAACAAGTTAAAGCACAGCTTCCAAGGTATGGTGTGGCTCGTGCTGGCAATAATTTACAGGCGGGAATTTTCTTTGTGTGTCTTGGTTGGGTTTTTTGGGGGGTTTTTTTTGGATTTTTGTTTTTAAAGTGATGACTGTACCCCACATGGGGCACCCCTGGTGTTTTCAGGTTTGTTTTTTCATTTGGGTAAGTTTACATATTAAATGGTTTCCAAGTTTCTATAGGGAAGGGTACCTAAATCACAATAAGTGATTTTGACTGTGGTTCGCCCACTCTCACCATTTCCATTCAACATTATACTGGAGGTTCTAGCCAGGGTAGTTAGGCAATAACATGAAATAAAAGACTTCCAGATTGGAAAGGAAGAATTCGTGTTCTCTCTTCAGGGGGTCATAAGATCTCCTATATATGTGATCATATGCACAAGGAGTCCTCTGATTGTTAGAGCTCATAAAAGCTCAGCAGGGATACACGATGCAAGGTCAGTGTGCAAAAGGGAGTCGTGTAATTGTTTATACTAGCCACAAACGATCCAAAAGCAAGTTAACACAATTCCAGGATGCAGGGATGGGCAGGGTGGGTGAAGGGGAGTGGGAGATGCGGTTTCCAGTGATGGAATGAAGAAGGCATGGGGAGGAAAGTACAGCATAGGGAATATAGCCCGTGGTGGTATAGTAGTATTGTAAGCTACACTTGGGGTGAGCATGGCATAAGTTAGAGAGATGCTGAGGCACTGCGTTGTACCCCTGAAACTAGTGTGGCATTGTATGTCAACTAGACTCAGAAAAGGGGGGCAGGGGCCTGGCTGGCTCAGCCACAAGAACGTGGGACTCTTGCTCTCCGGGTTGTTGGGCATAGAGCTTACTTAAAAAAAAAAAAAGAAAAACCATTCCATTTACAATACCATCAAGAAGAATAAGATATCTAGTAATGACTATAATAAAAGACTGGTCTGCTGAAAACTACAAAACATTGGTAAAAGAAACTGAAAGACACTTTAATGGAAAGACATTTCATGGTGTCGAATGGGAAGACTTTTTGCTCTGAAGGTGGCAGTTCTCCCCAAGTGGATGTGCACGTGCAGTGTAATCCCTCTCAGAATCCCACCTGTGTTTGTGCAGAAGAATGACAGGCTCATCCTACGATTCCTGTAGAAATACAGAAGACTCCGAGTAATCAAAACAGTCTTGAAAAAGATCAACAAAGTTGGCAGAGTCTTACCCCTTTCCAGTATCAAAACTTAACTGCAAAGCTGCCGTAACCAAACCAGTGTGGTGCGGACATAAAGACAGACGTGTAGACCGATGGAGTAGAACCGAGAGTATGGACAAGAAATCCTTACATGTTTAGTCAGCTGATTTTCAAGCCAGATGCCAAGACAACTCCATGGGGAAAGAATAATGCTTTCCACAAATGCCGCCGGGACAGCCGGGTGTCGGAATGCAAAAGGATGGAGTTGGGCCCCTTCCTCACACCATCTACAGAAATTAACTCAAAGCAGACTATGGATCGAAGTGTGAGCGTCAGGGCTCTACTGTAAATCCTCACGTGGAAACAGTACTGACCTCCATGAACTTGGATTAGGCAGTGGTTTCTTTGCTATGACACCAAAAGCACGAGTAACAAAAGAGTAGGCAGACTGGACTTCATCAGAATTTAAACTTGCGCCGCAGAGGATGACATCAAGACGGCGAAGGGACGGCGCGCACGAGGGGAGAAAATAGTTAACAGCTCAAATACCCGGTGAGGGACCTGGATCCACATCGTATGAGGAACTCTTAGAACTCAACAATAGAAAGACACAGAACCCAGTTTGAAAGTGGGCAAAGGACTTGAATAGACATTTTTCCAAAGAAGAGACACTGAAGGCTAATAAGCATATACGGGATGCTCAACATCGGTCCCTAGTGGTCCCCAGCCAGTGGCACTGCGGACCAAAACACCGAGATAGCACTCAGTACCTCCTAGGATGGGCAAAGTAAAGAAGACAAAAAAATCTTGGGAAGGATGTGGCCAAATCGGAACCGTCAGAAATTACTACTGGTGGGATGGCGAAATGGTTCCGTCACTTTAGAAAACACTTTGTTCCTCAAAAGGCCAAACACAGAATTGACAAATGAGCCAGTCCTAGGTATACAGCAGAAGAAATGGAAATAGAGCCACGCCAAAACTTGTTCATGAGTGTTCTGTGCAGCCCTGTTCATAATAGCCAGAGAGTGGAAACAGCCCAGAAGTCCTCACCTGACGATCGGGTCCTCGGAGTGATGCTGTAGCTGATCGATAGAACGTCAGCGGGCAGTGGAAAGGAATGGAGTCCTGGATACGCGCTCCAGCATGGATGAGCCTGGAGAGCTGTGCTGCGTGAAAAAGGATGGACACGACACACCACACAGCCTACGACTCCACTTACCTGCCGTGTCCACAATGGGCAGATCCGTAGAAGAACAAAGTACACCAGTCGTCCCCAAAGGCTGGGGAATGGGAGTGACTGGTAATAGTTACGGGCTTTCGTTTTGCGGTCGTGAAAACGTTGAGAAATTAAATGGTGGTGGTGGGTGCACAACTCTGTGAATATACTAGAAATCATGAAGTTACACCCCTTCAAAGTGAATTTTGTATGTGAATTATTTCTCATTAGAACTTCAAAAGTGTAAGTGAGCGAGGGGCGCCTGGGTGGCTCAGTCAGTGAAGCCACCGACTCTTGGTTTGGGCTCAGGACGTGATCTCAGGTTCGTGGGATCGAGTCACACGTCAGGCTCCCCGCTCGGCGCAGAGTCAGCTTGAGTTTCTCTCTGCCCCCCCCACACACACACACTCTGTCTCTCTTTCTCTCTCTAAAATAAATAATTTAAAAAAATATTTTTTAAATAGAAATTTAAGTGAGCTGATTTTATGGGTAAAAACATACAGTCCCTTGTCCACGTGTCCCTGTGGAATTCTTTCATTTCTCTGATTTTTTTGATTCAGATGCCCATTAGGCTTGATACAGCAAAACACAAAACAAAAAAAAAACTGATTTTTTCCCCCAAATAATTTATCAGTGAGTACTAGTCCTTGGCAGGGATTTCTGCACATAGCGATTCATTGATGATTACCATTAAATTATGACCCAGTGGTAGGTATCAGATTCACAGGTAAACGTTAGACTTAGAAATCCCAGGAAGTCATTTTCACTGCTTACCGTTCAGTTTGCAATATTTCTTTCATGCTTGCTTCTTTTCTTACTCTAGGAGGGAGTCGGAAAGAAGAAACCACTCGTTAGCTCGTCACGCAGACATCCTTGCTGCTGTGGAAACAAGGCTCTCACTGTTGAACATGACTTTCATGAAGTATGTGGATTCCAATCTCTGTTGCTTCATCCCAGGAAAGGTAAAATAGAACGGCTTTCCCCGAACAGCTGGAGGGCCCTGCTTACATTATGATAAAGTGATTGTTTAAATGTCAGAATCGTACCCGCCTCTCTGGAATGAGTTCCCGTGAACGGATTTGTTTAGTTTCTGTACAGTAACTGATAATAAGTCCGTACCGTACATGACCTTTGTGTTTAAAAGTTTCATTGTGAAACACACAGTAGACGCTCTGCTCTTCTTCAGAAAAGCTTATTAGGAATTCATCCTCAATCACTTCTCGGCCTTTTGGCTAAGATCAAGTGTAGGAATTCATCCTCAACTCCAGTTAACAAACCATTTCCATAAATAGGAAGGAAAAACAGAGTTCCTGCTGAAAAACACATTTGTGGGCTTTTGCTCTTTGTTTAAGATCGACAGCAAACAAGTTAGGTACTGTCCCTGCCTTCAGGACTGTTCTCATTTGCGGGAGGTGGAGTGGGAGGGACAAGCTGGTTTTTGTTTTGGGTGAGAAGGGTTTCATGAAGACAGTTTCAATACTTCCAGATTTGGCAAGAATAGGTAGTGACTGGATAGCAGTGTGGGAATAGTGCTGTTGAGCCCAGAAATCAGTCTGTCGTGGCGTATTTACCGTCCCCCAGTTCCCAACATGTTACTCAAGATACTGCCCCAGTGCATGTGGTATCTTGCTTCCTGAATTGAGAGTAAATTCAGGTGAAATCTGTTTGTATCGTATGTGGAAGAGGCAGAGATAGATTGAAAGGTCCTTTTGGTACTTGGTTGATACTGGCAAAAGATTGCCTTATGGTCGGAACTAATCAGTTCCTAGAAAAACTGGAATGTTCTCTTTGGGTTATTTCCATAGATACTTAACACTGGCAGTATTTTGTATTTACTTCCTCCATTTTCAATTTTCTGTGATGTTTATGGTGGGGGATCCTGTTTCTTATTTTATTTGAAATATTCTTTAGTATATCTCTATATCTCACTTTCCTCCTGTTAGCGACAGATTCTTCTGTGGGGTACTTAACTTTAAAAGGTGATTCTGGTTCTTACTCCGGATTGCGTCCAGATCTGATGTACAGGCCTCATCTCTCAAGTGTTCCTGGGAAGTTCATGGAACTCGCGCAGGTTGTCCCCTGCTGCCTCGTTTTTTTTGTCGTATATCTCGTGGTTAGGAATGTCAATATTTGGGAAACATCTTACGGTTTTCGTAACCTCAAAAACACTTCAGCCAGTCGTTATGAACCAGAGTGGAGTACTGCGTGCTCAGTCCACACGGGCCGCAGAGCTGAGATGCTTAGTACTTGGCCTTTACAGAAGGGGCCGGTCTTTCTGGGTGATGAGGATCATTCGATTGGAATGCTGGTCGTGACTGGCTGAACAAATAAATCCAGTTGAGTCCTGCTGGTTTTTTGCAAGTTTCTGTTGACTTTTCACGTTAATTTTAGGACCAAAATAACAAAACCGAGGCGCCATGGAGAACGTGTGAAGGCGTCGAGGCGCAGCAGGCCCCCCCGGGTGTCAGCTCGGGCCGGCTCCTCGCTGCAGCCCTTCCCGGGCCCCCAGCGGCACAGCCGTCAGGAAGGAGTTTTGTGCCCAGGCTCACCGGTAACACAGACCCATCTCAGGGTCGTGGGATCGAGCCCGTCAGGCACCACTCTCAGCACAGAGCCTGCTTGAGATTCCGTCCTTTCCCTAAAAATAAAAATAAAAATATTCTCTGAAACAGCAATCAAATTTACTCTTAAAATCAAATGGTAGGTTAAAGATGGCAGATTGAATACCTCCCAAAGCTTGCTCTTATAGCAAAGGAGCTAATTTTAAAAAGGGAAAAAAGACCGAGACCCACGAGAGTGAAGTCGGGAGAGCAGCAGCAAAAAAATTCTGGACGCTGGAAAGTACACGAGCAAGTCGTAGCTGGTTTAGCAGAGCTGAGGAGGTTAAAGCCTAGACGGGCCGCTGGGAGGCTGGGAGGCAGCTTCGTCTGCACAGCTGGCCTCTAGAAAGCTCCAGGCACCGCCAAGAGTAGGGCTAACACGGGAGTGTGGGTCGCAACCCTGTATTTAAAAATGATCGAAACCTACAGGTTCCCTCTGCAACTCTAAACAGCTAGGTCACTGACCTACTGGAATGAAAAACTAGGTCTTACTCACGGAAGGGGTTTAAAATGGGTCTCTGGACAGGGAGACCGTACGGATCGCAAGGGCATTAAAAGAAACTCAGACCGGTTGGGAGTTTGCCACTGTCGATCCTGGAAAGGGATCAGGAAACTTTTTCCATAAAGGGCCTGGTAGTCAGCATTTTTGGCTTTGCAGGCCACGTGGGCTCTCTCGGCCCCACGAAGCAGCCGTGGACAGCATGCGGGAAATACACGCGTGTGCCTATGTTCCAATAAAACTTTATCGACAGAAACAGCTGCAGGGCCGGTAGGGCCCCAGCTGCTGACCCTGACCACTGTATGATATTTTTCAAGTCTTCTGACAGAAGTCACACGTTTACAGTAAGTCCAGGGTCCGTGTTGGCAGTTCACACGCGTACTGACGCACACGAGTGAACAGAGGCCAGCCGGCCGCTCTGGGAAGCAGAATGATGAAGAAAGACATGGGTAAGCCCCTGTTCTTAACTAAGGCCTTACCAGTGGCCCCGATAGCGCTTCCGTGCTCACCGAAACCCCGGGGGTTCCCAGGAGTCAGGATTTTCAGTGGGAATGATTATGCAACGTCACGAGGCTAGATTTCCCTGAACAAACTGAAAATCCGAGAATTAGGTTCTGCTGGTTGGTTTTCCACGTTGGGCCAGGGAGGCAGCAGGAGGAGTGACGGCGTGGCGTTTCGCAATCTCTTCTTTTTTTTCCTGGTAACTTCTTGCCTTGATGCAATTTCATATTTGCACAAAAATTGCAAGAATAGTACAAGGATCTCCCATACGTCTTTTATCCAGATCCCGCAGTTACTTACCTTTTGTCCCGTTTGTTTTTATTCGCTCTGTAAGTATGTGTTTCGTTTCTTCTGAACCGTTTCAAAATAGTGGAGATACCGTGACCCTTTATTCTGAATATTCTGCTGTAGTTCCTGAGAAAGGGCATTCTCTGAGCCGCAGCACAGTTACCGAGTCAGGAAATGTGGGTTTGCCACGGTGGCCGCTCTCACTGGCGGCCCACATCCCATCTCACCGCTGATCGGCGGCTTTATCTCCGTCCAGAGCCCACTCCGCGGTCGCGCCAGACCCTGTAACCTCCTCAATGTGGACCAGCTCCTGGGCTGCCTTTGTGAATCTTGATCTTCACTTGTGAAGAACACGGTTCCTTATTTTGAGAAATACTCTTTGAGTTTATCGAACGTTTCCAGAATGTTGTGTTTTTTGTTTCTTTTAAAATTGATTTGAATATGAAGATGTTCTTAGAAATCAGCATTATTTGGGAACATTTCTTCTTTTTACTGTGCTGGCCCCAAAATAAATATATATGGTCCGCGAACCTTTAAATGAAAGAAGAAAAACCAGTCTGTTCTTGCGTTGACTTTTGCAGCCACCCCCCCTTCCCAGTGTCCCCGCCCCCCCATCCCCCACTCCCTCCCGCTTTCTTGGCGCACTGCCCTCCCACCCCTTCCTCCCCACCCCTCGTACCCTTTGGGCTAAGCAGGGGGGTTCTGGTGAGCTTGTCTGTGTGCTTTTTTTTTTTTAATGATTGATTGATTCATTGATTTCACAGAGAGACACACAGCAAGAGAGGGAACACAAGCAGGGGGATGGGAGAGGGAGAAGCAGGCTTCTTGCCGAGCAGGGAGCCGGATGCAGGACTTGATCCCAGGACCCTGGGATCATGACCTGAGCTGAAGGCAGTTGCTTAACGACTGAGCCCCCCAGGCGCCCCATGTGTGCTGGGTCTTAAATGGGAGCAGAGAACAGAGAATCATCAGAGATAGAGTCAAACACATGCCATATAGAAATCCGAAATTTTTTTTAAGTGCACTTAAATTTTTTAAATACAGAAAAAGCATTTAATTAAATAAAAGGGGTAGAAGGAAATGTTAAAAAAATTTTAAGTTGAACAAAAAGATGGAATATGAGAAAAAAGGACATCGAGGTTCAGTTTTCTAATAGGAACTTTGTTTGCTCAACAGTAGATTATACATGATAGAAATTCTCAACAGTCGAGAGACTTCAGTCATGTCCATAGTATGTCATTTATTACGGTGCCAATTTTAACACGAGCTTCGAGCACTAGAGAAGCACTGTGTCTGGTCGGTACCGTACTTTGTAAAAGAATATCTTATCACCTCCGGCTCAGGAGGGGTTCAGCATGCAGCATATTTGAAAGCTCTGGAAACTTTGAGTCAGTGGAGCGTGCAATCCCTGGGTCCTGGGTTCGAGGCCCACATTGGGTATAGACATTATTAAAAGGAATAAATAAAACTTAAAAAAAATTTAAAAGATTGAAGGAATGATCTGCTGAAAAGTAGAAAATCACAAACTACTAAAAAAACTTTAGGGGGTGGGGGGATGGGCGAGCCTGATGGTGGGTATTGAGGAGGGCACGTATTGCAGGGAGCACTGGGTGTGCTGCATGAACAATGAATCTTGTAACACTGAAAAAATAAAAGTATTTGGGGGAAAAAAAAAAAAAACTTTAAGCGACCAGCCTAAGGCCTGTGATCTCTCTAGTAGACCTCCAGACTCATCATGCCCTTACATTCTTGCTGCTAAAGTAATTTTCAGAAAGTAATTAAACCCACCTGAGGGTGAAATATTTTGAAAATTGGGTCGATACCATGCTTTCCTAACATGCGCCACTGTGGCCACCGGTCCCTCTGAATGGTAGAAGCCGTGCGGGTCGTCTCTCCTTCATCTTGTCCTTCGCACATAATTTTGGGACAGGAAAGAGAATGGTTTTAATTTTTATTGAAAACATGGATTATCCCCCTTGGCTAACATAATCTCTCAGTAGTAAAATTTAGACATGTTACCTCTCCTAATGGAAGACTTGAGCAAATGGAGAGAGACCTTGCTTTCACACTATTACCTCAAAGACCAAAAACAGTAAAGATAAGAATACGGTACAAGTCAGTTTACAGGGGCAGTTTATCAGTTAGTTCTAGGGATTAGAGCTGAGGCCCGAAATGCCTCAGGCAGGGTCAGCTACCATTCCAGCAAGAGGATTAGGAACCAGGATGGTCGGAACTTTTTCTTCCCCACGAATGTTACGCTTGTGTTTCCCCATTGCAATTACCTTTAAACTGAAAAGGGGTCTCTCGCTACCCTTTGCTGATAGCGGGAGAGGGGGATCCGAGGAGACCTCATCCCAGTCCATAGCAGGTCTGAAGAGAAACCAAAGTTCCGAGGACAGAGCGCCTGGTCCCAGAGCAGGAAGTCCGGCGGGGTCCCCGGGGCTTTGGGAAACCGTCAGGCTGGAGCGAAGTGGGTTTGGGTCAGTTCCTCTAGCCCTCCCCGCAGATGGGATTCAGTGTCATAGTTCAGTCGTCTGGTTTCTCTAGCGGCTCGTACGTCCCTTTTCCTACCGCTTATTTACACGTCTGTCGCCCAGCGGTTTCCTTCCAAGCGAGAGCTGTATTTTATTCATCCCGATTCCTTAGCCCCAGCAGCCGATGCAGAAGATCTTAATAAATGTGCGTATGAGACACAGGAAGGCTTATAACGAGCCCAAAGCCGTGCGGTACAGACGGCATCGTCCCTTCTCTCCCTGTTGAGCCGTTTTCTTTTAACAACAAAATCGAAAGTGCTAATGAGAACTCCTTATCTTAGGTGATCGATGAGATTTATCGAGTGTTGAGATACGTCAATTCCACCAGAGCCCCTCAGCGAGCTCACGAAGTACTTCAGGAGCTAAGGGACATCTCCTCCATGGCGATGGAGTACTTCGATGAGAAGATCGTGCCCATCCTGAAGAGGAAGTTGCCGGGATCAGACGTGTCCGGGAGACTCATGGGCTCTCCTCCAGGTAGCTCGTGTTGATAAGTTCCGTGTAAAGTGACAATCATGCACGGTTCCTTCACTTGCTTCCCGGCGACCTTTCCTGTGCCTGTAAATAGTATCTGCAGCACGATCTTTAACGAGCCATTGATTACAGACCGTAACGTGTGTAACGATCCACTGCCGTTGAGCGCGTTTGTCTCTCGTCCCGCAGTGTTTACACCACACTTCGAAGAACAGCCTCATGGCTGCATCTTTGTACATATCCGGAACTATCGACATACAGTAACTATTGGAATTTCTGGGTAAAAACTATGTCTATGTATGTGGGGGGTTTTGTGGGTTGTTTCTGTTTTGTTTTGTTTTTAAAGATTTTATTTATTTATTTGACAGAGAGAGAGAGATCACAAGTAGGCAGAGAGGCAGGCAGAGAGAGAGGGGGAAGCAGGCTCCCTGCTGAGCAGAGAGCCCGATGCGGGGCTCCATCCCAGGACCCCGGGATCATGACCTGAGCCGAAGGCAGAGGCTTTAACCCACTGAGCCACCCAGGCGCCCCTATTTTGTTTTTGTTTTTTTTTTAATGTTTCTGATTAGTTAACATCCACGATGCTAAAACAGAATGAAATATGCCAAATAAAACCCAAAAAATTCTTCATGGACTATTCACTTAATTATTTCAGCCCCTAGAGTGGCCACTGCTTGAAAAGACAGGCCACGTAAGGCTGCTTTGAGCCCCGTCACTGCTTCTGTGGCAGCTCTTTTGCAAAAGGAGATCCGACCCGAGAGATTTGGGCCCTTATCTGCTGAAAGACCAGATTGTTCAAAATACCTCTAATCCTCGCAAATAGTTTAAATCAGGAAAACCTTTTTTAGTAAGACGTTGCATTCTGTTCACACGAGCTAGCTCCCTGGAGAGCTCAGTGGGGTAACCGAGTGGCTGGCAGTAATTGAATCATAAGGCCTATGGCATCTCGGCATTAATATATCAGTTATTTATTGAGTGCCTGTTATGCGCACAGCACTGTACTGTGTCCTGTGGAGACTAACAGGAAGTGTAATATGTGATGTCTGCTCTCAAGGATCTTACTGTGTCAAAAGGTAAGACATATCCAGACTCAAATTATCGTTGGCAAGAGAAACTTTTTTTTTTTTTTTAAGATTTTGTTTATTTGACAGATCACAAGTAGGCAGAGAGGCAGGCAGAGGGAGAGGGGGAAGCAGGCTCCCCGCTGAGCAGAGAGCCGGATGCGGGGCTTGATCCCAGGACCCCGAGATCATGACCTGAGCCGAAGGCAGAGGCTTTAACCCACTGAGCCACCCAGGCGCCCCAAGAGAAACATTTTAAAGAAGGGTCCATTGAAACGCCAAATGAGTAGCAGAGACAGGATCTTAAGGAAGCTAGAACCATTGTTGACTGGTCTGAGAGTTCACAAGAGGTAAGAATTGATCTAAGCCTCGCTGTGTTAGTGGAAATTCGACAAAGGTAAGCAGAGAGAGAAGGAACAATGCACCAGTCCAGGCAAATATTATTTATATCTATGTCCTGAGGGGTTTAGGGTAGGAATGGATCCACCGAGTCCTTTTAAGAAACCTTTAAGAGAGAACATTTTTTAAAAGGGAGGTTATTAGTTTATGATAGTGATTTTTATGCCAACGTTACCTCAGTATTCCTAAAACAGAATGATTCCAAAGCCGTCTTCCTGCGTCACATCGGAAATTCTTCGTGATCATCGTGTGGGATGAAACCCACTTTTGGGTGGGAATAGCCCTCTCTGGCTAACGCGGAAACTTTTGTATAGAGCTAAGTGCAGAGAGAACCTCAGACACGATAGGCCGTACTTCTGACTCGAGTGTTTGCATTGGCTCGTGTGAAAGATAGAAAATCGTCCTAATCTAATTTTACTGCTTGTGTTTTCTTAGTAGGTCTTAAAAATGTTTTCTGCTATCCATTAAATGCCCTTGTCCGTTTCCCGGCGATCCATACTTTGCCACGTGAGCCCAAGCATCAGAATTCAGACTCATTTCCTGTTAAGACGGGTGTAGATTGCCAAGAGAAAATGATCGGAAATGATAATATAAGGCTGTTCGTTTCAAAAGAAGTGTAATGAAGCCTTACCGGTAGCGGGAGACATTCTAAGTGATTGACCATTTCAAACTGTCTCTCCGCAGTTCCGGGACCTTCTGCGGCCCTCACGACCATGCAGCTCTTCTCCAAGCAAAGCCCTTCGCGGCAGGAGGTCACCAAGCTCCAGCAGCAGGTCAGGACGAACGGCGCCGGCGTGACTGTCCTCAGGCGGGAGATTTCGGAGCTTCGCGCCAAAGTGCAGGAGCAGCAGAAGCAGCTGCAGGACCAGGACCAGAAGCTGCTGGAGCAGACCCAGGTCATAGGCGAGCAGAACGTGCGCTTGGCGGAGCTGGAGCGCAAACTGCGGGACGTCATGGAGAGCGCGGTGGGGCGCTCCTCGGGGGCCGGGCAGAGCGAGGAGTCCCCGCGGAAGCGGAAGAAGGCGCCAGAGGCCATAGACCCCCTTAGGAAATCCAAGCGTCTCCGGGACAGAAAGTAAAGGGGGCCGGGCGGGGGGCGCTTCGAGCTCCGGAGGAGGACGCGGCCGAGCCGCTGAGGCAGCGACGCCATCGGGGCCCCCGGAGGCCGCCGAACCTGAACCCCCCCGGGGGCCGTCTGCTCCCGCTTCTCCTGGTCGAACTGACGCACGGAATCTTTTTACTTTGCAATAGATTTGTACTAACCAGACCTGTCCTATCATGTTTTGAGGAGTTAACTTTTTTCTGTGCAGATAACGTTTAAAAGTAAGTTTATTTGTTCCTGCAGATATGCACATTACAGAAGGATCTGAAACAAACCAGGCCGGACAGACTAGAAGTGAAGTTGAACACAGAAAGGGTCCTGTTTCACTTGAAAGAAAAGACCTACTTTTTAAATGGACAGTATCTTGTTTTAAAAAAAAAGTTGACTTTTTGTTATAAGTGACCTTTGTCTGGAATGTCTGAAAAGTAGTAAATGCTTTTTGGTACTGAAGTAATGGGTAACGGAAAGGGACTTCCGTAGCGTTGACTGTAGGAGGGGCTCTACAGTGTTGACTATATATTTTCATAAACTACTGGCAAGGGGCCCATGCAGTTGTCTCTACACGTGTTCTCGGTTCTCTTCCGGGGCCACGCCCTGCACGTGCATGGACGCATGCACACGCTGCCCAGTCCGCTCACCTAAACAGCTCTTGGCACTGGCACTGACCTTGAACCTCTCTACTTCTCCACCTTCTAGAGCAGCGCTAGTTTATTCGAGCGCCTGGCACCTTCCACCGCCACGACAGCTTGCCTCCAGGGAGGACTCAGTCCACTTGCCCTCCAGTTTTAGGGGCACGAGGGAGCATGAAAGCCCATCGCTCTCTCTGTCCTCTGTAGGGTTCAGGTACAGCGGCCAAGGCAGAACCCCTAACTCCAAGGCTCTGTCAGTGTCGGGCCTGTGGGGACCGGTAGTGGCCCTTCCTCCCCGCCGTGTGTGTTCGCGGCTCAGTGTGCTGATCGCCACGGGCGGGAGCCGGGGACCCGACTTGGGGGATGCGGTTCGGCCACTGAGGGAAAGCTCATCGAAGAAAATGCGACCATGAAAAGGCATTTCAATCATTTCATTTCTGGGGGATGACCTGAGGGAAGCTTTTAAATACTGATTTCAAGCTTTCCTTGTCCTCCCACTTTAAACAAAAGCTTTAATTTCGTTTGCACTCCTGTTCTGAGCGTGGAACTGGAAAAGCGCGTCTTCCACTGTCCACCCTTCCGAGCGGTCGCTTCACCCACCTCCCAAACTGTACACAGTGGTTACTTTCCCCACTGGTATATTTTGGAGACCTCCAACTATTACTGTCCTCGTTTTATCTTATGTACTAAATTATGTAGTTATTATTTGACCGATAAGTTCTTTTATCAACTCTCTTAACAACTGTTGCCTTGGGCTTCAGTTCTTTAAAATAGGTTTAGGTGTAATAGAGAAAATTATCCCCGTCCAGGTGGGAGTTTGACACCTGCAGAAAAACCTAAGGTTTCGGTAAGTACCTTAGTTGAATAAAAGCACAAGGTTACCGCCCTCTTACCTGTCCACCACGACCCGGTTACGCATCCTTTAACCTCACCGAGCGAAACTTTTTCTTATCCATTTTTAATACTGTCCTTCCATAATACTGTCCTTAGATTCTGATCAGTTCTCTGTCTGACTTGGAAACTCCATTTACAATGTATGTTTTCAACGAAAAAAAAACAAACCAAACCTCTAACATCCAAGTGTTTCATGGTGTGTTGGGAAGGTAATTTTAAAATAAACAATTTCCAAAAAAAACATTTGTCAGCCAAGGTCATCCGTAAAAGTCCCCGTCTGGAACTCTTTTTCTCGGCAGGTGTCATTTTTGTAACCCTAGGATTTAGCCATATTGTCCTAACTGTGGAGCAGGCCTGCAGGAACACTCACGAGTCTGCCTTCCCGGTAATAGGAAGACTCTTTCGAGTAACCAGGTAACATGTTTACAAAGTAGGATCCTTACGCGTCGAAGGGATACAACCTCAGATGATTACCAGTTGTTCCTGAATGATTTCAAGTTTCCTGGGTTTCTTTTTAAACTGCACCTAGATACCCTAAATGTACATAGAGCCTTCCATTGGTTAGCATGAGTATTTGGCTTTCGTAGGAAGCATCCACACCATCAGAAGGTAGATTTTCTGTTTCAAAATCCAGATTTCTACAGGATTTGTTCGTAACTGTCTGTAAGGCCCATGAGTTGCCCTTGGAATGTCTGAAGTCCTACCGAAGACATCTCGCTAAAAACCATGTCAGGCGATGGCCTTGACCGATTTCATAGCTGTTACGCTTGCTTTCGGGTTGCAGAGCAGAGTGGCACTTAGGGTTCGACAAGTCACACCGGACTCTCATCAGCTAGAACCGGCAGGCCCCGGCAATGCCGCAGACGAGCCTCCCGGACGGGAACCGTCTTGCCCGGGGTCAGACACCCGCAGCTTCGGCACCGGCCGGGAGCATCGTGCTGTCCCCGAGCGAGATGCCATGAGTTCCTCGAGTCCTCGTCCTTGGCTGTTTCTCAGAGGAGATTTTTCTGTGTTAGTGGGTCACTCCCACTTGTCGATGATGGCGCAGCGCCCGCGACACAGACCTGGGGGGACAGGCGTCAGTCCGTTTCCACCGGGACTCGCCCCCGTCTCTCCTTCCCGGACTCGGCTCGGTTTTCCCCTAACCCGAAGTACGAAGTCTTTCAGGACGTGAGGTTACGCAACCTGCTGCTTTTCTAGCTCCTTCCCGGCTCCTCAGAGCCTGGAAATACCGGGGTGGATGCAAACGCAGTCCCTGTAACGCATCACACTTTAAAAATTGTCGGGGTGCTGTCCGGTCTAAAGCCACCGGTCTAGAAGCAACTTTTTGTTTTCGTTTTTGTTTTTTTGGTCAAACGTGTTTTCTGGAGTACTGAACTTTACAGGGGCTTGCCTTAATCTCTAGTAGTTTCAAGGTGTATGCGCTATTATTCTACTTGTTAAAATGTTGAAATATTCTATGTAGCCCCGAAGGTGGGTCAAACAGTATGAGTCATGCCTAAATAAATAAGCTAAAGGTGTCACGGTAGCTGGATTTTTTTTTTTTTAAGAAAAGATGGACATAGGAACAGAGGCTGCGTGTAAGAAGCGGAAAGCACGGCGCCTTGAGATTGCACTATTTTATGTATTGTTTTCTATGCCATTTCGTAGCCTGCACTTTAATCTCCAAAGAAACGATGTGCGATGTCCCAGTTCCTGATCAGTGGTGAACTGTTTCCTAAGACAGGGCACTTAATTCTCTTTTACTGGAAGAGTTTCTTGGAGGTGGATCCTTTCCCTGAGTTCTCTATTTCCTTAGCCATAATATTTTCTAGGATCTAGGAACTCCTGGTCTTGTCTGTTCCCAATAGTAGAGAATTTTAATTTACTGTAACGTCAAATCTCATCCCTTGTGATCAGCGCATTCTTACTTCCTGCCCTAGCGGTGAGGACCCATTTGTTAACACTTATCCAACCCTCCCGAAAGATATGTAAGTACAATCTGAAGCCAGGAATACAGGCATTCTGAAAATTAATCATCCCGTGTGATGGTCTCTTTTGGAACCCGCTATTTCTAATAGATAATGTATAAAGTCTGATCCGATAATGCCGTCCAATTTCTTGAGATCTGAATGAGTCCCTTTAGTAGTCCACAAAAGGTTACAAAGTCAAAACTCCTCGGAAATAACAAGTTTCTGTAGCCCGCCATCTGAAATCGATTCTTTTCAAAAAATACTAAAGCAATCTAAAAACATGAAACTAGCAATAGGTTGACTGCTGCCCACCATTTTCTTTTTAATAGCAGTACTTTGTATTTGCGGCCAGTAGAGGCTTAAGTAACGTTGGCCTTTTCCAGCTTCCTGAGAATCTTTGTTAAATCCCTGAAATTCAAAAGATAAATCCAAATTTCTCCTGTTGTGTCTGAAGAGAACCATGGGATTTCGAAGCATATGGGAAATCTATTAGGTCCACCGCCAAAGTATACTGGTCCGGATTCAAAGCTATACCAAAAGTTTAGAAGTGTTTAAAATTCCTTTATGTGGTACCATGTCTGTTGACTTATGCTCGTGAGCACCAATAAATTACTAGTTTGCCTTCTGGAATTTTAACTGTTATAACCTAATTCAATTACTGGAAGTGAAAAGCACCTCCCGCTCACACAACAGGGTACATGAATAAATGTGTTGTAATCAGTGCTACTTGTTTTCTTTGTATTTCCTGCACAAAAGATGGTGGAGTTCCGCTTCTAACGACTGCTGTGTCGCTAGGGCCCATCCCGGAAGCGCTGTGCTGTGTTTTCCATGAATTCTTTCGGTCTTCGCAGCCGCCTGGCGAAGCAGGTGCGCCCCACCTAGGGAACTTAAACACAGGCCGAGCAGCGTATCTACAATATTAGACACAAGTGCCTCAGTGGGATTGGAACCCAGACCTGCCGGCCTCCAACTCTCGGATGCTTCCCGCTACCCTGTACTACGTTCTAAACCAGCCAGGAGCTTTGAGACTAGATGACCTTAATTCTAAGCTGAGCAATAAATACATAGATGAACATTCCATACATCTACTAGAAGCAACCCTTGACAAAATGGCTAATGTTGAGTAACATATAGAACCTAACAGCACAAAAGGGCAGCGCTTGGAGAAGGCAACTTTTGTCCTCAAGTTTTTGGCCATGGATTTGCCCTAAGCGGGCAGGTAAAACATTTTTAAGGCTTCTAGGACCTGTAATCCCATAAGAGGCAGTCCTCACAGTAGAGGGGTCTGAGGCCACTAACCCAAGCCCATAGCTGCCTCACTGTATAATGCACGTTTCCCATCAATTCAAAAGAGTGATCAGCACTGGGTCCTTGGCCCTGTCAGGGAGGAATACCAGTTCATTTTCCCAAATACCCTCCAGCTTGGAAACCAAATGTTGAGAATTTCGGTGAAATGAAAACATACCCATCAATCTCACAAATTGGACTTCATGAAAATCTAAAAGTTCTGTGCATCAGAAGACACGATCAAACAGTTAAAAGACACCCCCCAACAGGAGTAATTGCAACTCCTACATCTGATAAGTGGTTAATATCCACAATGTATAGAGAACTCCTAAATCTCAGCCGTGGAAAACAACAACCAAAAAAACCGATTTAAAACTGATGAGGACTTAAATAGGCATTTCTCCAAAGCATATAATCAAATGGCCAGGAAGCATGTGTAAAGAGGTTTATCGGCCCCCGTCAGGGGAATGCAAATCAAAGCTATGATGAGCTACCAGCTCACGTCCATGGTGATGGCTACTATATTTAAAAAACAAAACAAAAAAAACCAGAAGCTAACAGTATTGGCGAGGATGTAGAGATTTCGGAACTATCCCGCCCCGTTGGCGGTCAGCTGAAATGGTACGGCTGCTGTGGAAATGAGAGTCCTCAAAAAATTAAAAATCAGAGCTTCTGGGTCAGCGAACCCATGTCACATGCCTGGAGGGGACACGAAGATCCAAACCCTTCTCCCCCATCTCACCCCGTGCATCGATTCCGTCTGGCTGTTGATTCCCATCCTTCATCATATCCTTTCGTAACACTAAAAAATGATAGAATTAACCACATGATCCTGCAATTCCAATTCTGGGTATGTAAAAGGCTTGGGAAGCGGGGTCTTGAAGAGATAAGTGCACACCATGTTCCTGTGGATTAGTCACAATCACAGGCACAGAAAGGAGGATGATGGCTGCCAAGGGCTGGGGTCAGGGGGGTGAGGGGTAGAAAGTTTCAGTTTTGCAAGGGGGAAACAGTTCAGGAAATGGCTGGTGGTGACGGTGGACAGCTACAGATTTCCCTCTAAGTACTGATTTGCTGTGTCCCACCACTTTTGGTGTAGCGTGTCTTCATTTCCATGCATCTCAAAGTATTTTTTGATTTTTTTGGCGACTTTGCCTTTGACCCATTGGTTATTTAGGACTGTGTTGGTCAATTCCCACATACATGCGAGTTTCCCAATTGCTTTCCATTTTTGACTTCAATTCCCATTCCACTGTAGTCAGGAAACATACCTTGTATCATTGCAATTCTTTTTACTTTTCAAAGCTAAGTTTCCGCCTGAAAGGATGTTCCATGTGCACCTGAGAAGAATATGTCTTCTGCTGTTTTTGGATAGAGTGTTCTATACGTAGGTCTAAGGGGTTCACAGTGTTTCCAAGTCTTCTATTCCTGGTGGGTCACATCTCGTTGTTCTCTCCATTATTGGAAGTGGGGTATTCAAGTCTCCAGCTATGACGGTTGAAATGTCTACTTGTCTCCGCAGTTCGATCGGTTTTGCTATCATTATAAAATGACCCTCATTATCGCTACGTTTCAAGTCTATTGTGTCCGATATTTGCAAAACCGCTCCAGCTTTCTTAGCGTTGCTGTTTGCATGACATATTTTTTCCCGTTATTTTATTTTCAAGTTATTCGCATCTCTGAATATGAGATCTCTCTCCTGTAGTCCCTATGTACAGACAGTCCCCAACTTTACGATGGTTCAACTAACAATTTTTCGACATTACAATGGTGCGAAAGCGATATGCATTAGTAGAAACCATACTTCGAATGATTATTTTTTCCTGTGCGAGACAACACTCTTGCGATGCTGGGTGGCAGCAAGTCATGGCATCCCGTCAACCACGTGATCACGGGGGTAAACAACTGATACAACCATTCTGCTTTCCACTTTCAGTAGGGTATAGTCAATAAACCACGTGACATATTTAACACTTGATTAGAAAATAGGCCTTGTGTTAGGTGGTTTTGCCCAACTATAGGCCAATGTAAGTATTCTGAGCACATTTAAAGGATGTGTGGCTAAGCTACGATGGTCTGTAGGTTTGGTGTGTTAAATGTATTTTGTTAAGATTATTTTTTTTTAATAATCTCTACACACAATGGGGGGCTTGAACCTACAACCCCAAGATCAAGAGTTGCATGCTCCATCAACTGAGCCAGCCAGACGCCCCTAAATGTATTTTGACTTATGGTTCATATTTTTAAGTTACCAGGGTTTATCGGGACATAACTGTGTCCAAAGTCAAGGAAGATCTGTATTTGGAGCCTATATTTTTATCTAGTCTGTCGATCTCTGCCTTTTGATTGGATTCCTTAATCCATTCGCATTTAATGTTATTGATGATAAAGTTGGATTTATCTTTGCTATTTTACTTGTTTCTTATATGTCTCATGTCTTGTTCCCCTTCTATTCCTCCGTACTGATTTCTTTTGTATTTAGTGAATATTTTCTTGTGTATGATTTTTTTTTTAAAGATTTTATTTATTTATTGGACAGAGAGAGACCACAAGTAGGCAGAGAGGCAGGCAGAGAGAGAGGGGGAAGCAGGCTCCCCGCTGAGCTGCGAGCCCGATGTGGGGCTCGATCCCAGGACCCTGAGATCATGACCTGAGCCGAAGGCAGAGGCTTAACCCACTGAGCCACCCAGGCACCCCTCCTGTGTACAATTTAATTCCTTTAATGATTTTTTTCACTACGTGTTTTCGTTATGTTCAGAGTGGTTGCTCTATGGGTTTACCATATACATCTTAACTTATCAGGATATTTCGAGTTTATTCTAACCTAATTCCAGTGACATATAGAAATGTTATGCCTATATAGTTCCATTTCCTTTTCCTCCACTTTGCGCTGTTATCATTAAACATATTACATCTGTGTATGGTGTAAGTCCCAAGTGCACTGTTATAATTGTTACTTTATATAATCTTGTGCTTCAGAAAGAAACCAAGAGGAGAGGGACTGTACATGGAGTTTGTTATGCTCGCCTTATTTACCATTTCATTTCTCTTCATTTGTCTCCGTGGATTTGAGTTACCATCTGGAGTCATTTCCTTGATCCAAGGCAGCTTTGCTCCCATCACATGTGCCGTTACTGTTATTTATATTTGTACATATAATTTGTATTATAATTGTATCGGGGCAGTGATACAATTATATACATATTGCTTTCTACAGTTGCTTTTTTAATAAGAAAGTAGAAGAAATAAGTGTTCATGCTGCCTTTATGGGTGCTTTTTATTTTTTCACGTGGACCCATTACATTCTGGGGTCACTTGCGCTCAGCCTGAAGAACTTCCATAGCATTTCTTATCAAATGGCTCTTGGAGCAACAAAGTCTCTCACTTTATGTCTATTTGGAAATGTTCATCTTCACATTTGAAAGACAGTTTCACACGAGGCGTCGGGGTGGCTCGGTCGGTGAAGCGTTTGCCTTCAGCTCAGGTCATGATCCCAAGGTCCTGGGATCGAGCCTCGTGTTGGGCTCCCTACTCAGCACGGAGTCTGCTTCTCCCTCTCCCTCTGCCTCTCCCCCTGCTTATGCGCTCTCCATCTCTCTCTTAGATGAATAAATAAAATCTTAAAAAAAAAAAAAAGAGAGAGATAGTTTTGCTGGATATAAGATTCTTAGTTGTTAGGATGTTTCCCCCCAGCACTTTGACTATGCCATCCCACCATCCCACTGCCTTCTGGTCTCCCCTGCTTCTGATGAGGAGTCAGCTGTTGATGCTGTCGGGTCTCCTTGAATGTGATGAGTCATTTTTCTCTTGCTCTTTCAAGATTTTCTCCTTGTGTTTCAGCATTTTGCAAAGACGTGCCTGGGCGTTGATCTCTTGTTTAGGCCATTGAGTCTATGAGCTTGGAGGCCATTGAGCGTCTTGGATGTATAGAAAAATGTTCTTCAGCAAATGTGGGTAGTTTTCAACTATCTTTTTCTTTGAAAAATTTGCCTTCCTTCCCATTACCTGTATGATAATGATCTCAATGGCGTCTCACGTTTCTCTGAAGTCTCTATTGTTCGTGTGCGTGTACGTGTGGTAAAATATACACAGGATAGTTTGCCTTTTTAACCATCATTCAGTGTACAATTAAGTGGCGGTCAGTATATTCACAATGTGGTACAGCCGTCACTGCTATCCAGTTCCAGAACTTTTTCATCATCCCAGATGGAAACTCTGTACCCATTAAACAAGAGCTCTCCGTTCTCCACTTCCCCCAGCCTCTGCTAATGTCTGTTATTTTTCATTTGTCTATGTCTGGCCAACTTTTATACTTTAACCATAGCAGCTTCCTTTTTATCAGGCTTTCATGGGAGGGAGGCAATTTTTTGGCTTAAAGGTGTAAGTTGAAGAAAATTACTGCCTGGGGAAAAATAAAAAATATAAGCCAGGTGGGGATGGGAATGGTAGTGAATTTCATTTGAAAGGATTTTTTTTTTTTTTAATACAGAGGGAGCAAACACATGTGCACGAGTAGGGGAGGGGCAGAGGGTGAAGGAGAGAGAATCCCACATGCTGCATGGAGCCCGATGGAGGGCTCGATCTTACGACCCTGAGATCACGACCCATGCGGAAATCAAGAGTCAGACGCCTAACTTACTTAGCCACCCAAGGGCTCCCTCAAAAAAGGATTTTTTGAGTAGCTCTGTGGTCAGAAATTGTCCAAATTAGAAGTTGATATTTAGAATCTGATAGATAGGAAAAAGGAGACATACGGAATGGCCAGTCGACACATGAAAAGATGCTCAGTATCACTAACTGTCCAAGAAAGGCAAGTCGAATCCACAGGGAAATATCACCTTACACCTGTCAGAATAGCGATTATTAAAAAGCTCTCTTGTTTTACTCTGATACTTTCGCAAAAGTGTTTCCGCAAATGCTTCATCTTCAAAGAGATTCATGGAAAGGACTTTACAAGTTTACTGATAACTTTAAAATCATAAAACTAAACTGCATACCAATTTCCAGAACTAATAGAAAAACTGCATTCAAGCAGAACAAATACTAAGTACACGGGACTGAATGAACTCATGAGAATGATTACGATTTTTTATGACTTTTTGTTTGAATTACTGCTGGTTCCCTAATGTTCGTTTTTCCAGACCTAAGGCAATGCCTTCTCTCAAACTATCTATGACTTACAGCAATTTGGTAAAGTATAGCTTCGCAAACAAAGATGAAATATTTACCTTTCTTCCGTACCTATTCCCTCCAGAATTCAGAAACTCGTGAGTATTCTTTTCATGCCAGTATAAGTCGTTATTTGCATAAGTTCAATAAGAATCTGTTTTCTTCATAACGGGACACAACTGGAAACACTGGCCATATGACCGAGGGTTTGCGTGAAACGTCATATTTAGAGAGACCTGCATAGACTCAGAAATGACAACACAGCTTTCAGAAACTGCTCGGATAAATCAATCTGGAATCTTGCTCACAGGTAAGCAAGGAAGGTCACTTCCTTTTGCTAACTGGGCCAACCTTTCAGACGGCTGGATTTGGCATCAAAAACTCCTATCCATGGGGCGCCTGGGTGGCTCAGTGGGTTGAAGCCTCTGCCTTCGGCTCAGGTCATGGTCTCAGGGTCCTGGGATCGAGCCCCGCATCGGGCTCTCTGCTCAGCAGGGAGCCTGCTTCCCCCTCTCTCTCTGCCTGCCTCTCTACATACTTGTGATCTCTCTCTGTCTGTCAAATAAATAAATAAATTTTTTTTAAAAGATTTTATTTACTTGACAGAGAGAGAGAGCGATATCACAAGTAGGCAGAGAGAGAGGGGGAAGCAGGCTCCCCGCTGAGCAGAGAGCCCGATGCGGGGCTCGATCCCAGGACCCCGGGATCATGACCTGAGCCGAAGGCAGCCTTGCAACTGACTGAGCCTGAATTTGATCACATCCTCAGGGGGGCAGAACGTTAGATCAAAAGTGGGAGAACTGTTTAAAAAAAAAACTACAAAGCCACAGACGGAATCAGTTGTGCTCTGCCCCACTCAGCAAACCGAGACCTAACACGCAACCCAACTGTGGGCTCAGCCGCTCCCAGAAGGTCACCTGACCTTCAGCCCCTGGGTCTGAACTGGTCTGCACCAGCGGGGGGGATCCCGGACACAGGAAGAGATCCTTCAGCCACAGGTCCCCACCAGCAGGGGGACCTCTTGAGCCAGGAAAGGGACCTCCAGCCCCTTGGCCCCCACCGGGGAGGAAACCCCTGACCCGGGTAGGGGACCTCCAGCCCCGGGTCCCCACCAGTGCAGGGACCTCCTGACGCGATGACGGGACCTTCAGCCCCAGGTCCCCACCAGGGAGGGGACCGCCTGATGCAGGGAGGGACCTTCAGCCCCGGGTCCCCACCAGCGAGGGGACCCCTGACACGGGGAGGGGACCTTCAGCCCCGTGGCCCCAGCAGCGAGGGGACCTTCAGCCCTGGGTCCCCACCAGCACGGGGACCTCCTGACGCGACAATGGGACCTTCAGCCCCAGGTCCCCACCAGGGAGGGGACCCCTGATGTGGGGAGGGGGCCTTCAGCCCTGGGTCCCCACCAGCAGGGGGGAACTACCTGACCCAGGAGGGGGACCTGGCTGGATCCCGCCCAATTCTCACTAGAAGCCCACAAACCACCACCCCAGGCTCTGAGGCCACAGTTTGTGCTGCTGGAGCTCGGAGCTCCTCTGTCTGCTAGGTGGGATGTTGGAAAATATTGTGGGGTTTTTTTTGGCAAAATAATAAATTATGTGAGATTGGCAGATAGTTGTCGCTGATATATTTTTCTCTCGATGTTTACGGAAATATTCAAAATAAAAATAATTTAAAAAAAAAGAATTTATTTGAAAAAGAGAGCACATGGCGGGGGGGGGGGGGGAATAGAGAGAGGCAGAGGGAGAAGCAGACTCCCCACCAAGCAGGAAGCCCGATGCAGGGTTTGATCCCAGGTCCCTGAGATCATGATCTGAGCCAAAGGCAGACGCTTAACCAACCGAGACACCCAGGCTAAAAAAATAATTTTATACAGCACACAATCACGGGGGTCCTTGAAGATCTCCGAACATTTTTTTGAGCTAGTTGGTTTCCAGCTTCGAGACCTGGTCCCGGCCTTAAAGCTGCCGGATGTTAGGTATGCCACCCGAGGCGGCTGGAACTTTCCCAGCCGTAAGTCCGAGATTCCACTTAGGAGATGAGAGGCCTTCTCTAAAGGGGCCAATAAAGCCCCTGAAGCAGAAAGGAGAGGAGACACGGGCAGAGGGGACTGGGGCTGAGCAGAGGGCTCGCCCAGGGGAGGTCTGCCCTGGGACAGCAGTACGCAGCCCTGAAGGAAGAACGCTCTTCTAGCAGTTTGCAGAACCCCAAGAGGGGGGCCCAGCACGACCCCCGAAGGGACCCTGGACTACCCAGGATGCCGGGGAGGCGGTGTCTTCCCTTGGTTAATGAGAAGTCCTGGCCAGTGGTCCCCAGGTCCCGGAAGGCACCGCTCAGGTGGTTTTGCAAGGACAGCAATCGACTAAGACAGCCGGGCCCGCACGACCACCCTGGAGTTGGTGACACGGGCTCCGTAGTGACCAGCCCAGTACTGCGTGTCCTGGCCCCAGTGTTGGAAAGACACAAAGCGCACGCCCATCCTGATGTTGGAGAACACGTGGGTGACCTGAAAGCAGACATGGTTGTTCCGCGGCGGGACGGGAGGTGGCAAAGAAGAGAATTGGTCCAGGACGTTCTGCCTGGCATCTAGAAGCGGGACAAGGAGTCCGTACTCACATCCACAGTCGTCTCGGGCCCCCTCTCCCCCCCCCCCCCCCCCGGTCGGAGACACAGGTCGCAGGCCTGCCACTGTCTAGCAGCTCTGGCCACAAACCCTCCTCCACCAGGTCCAAGACCTGCCTTTTGCGGCACCACCCGTAGGAAGACACGAAGCAGGTCTGCGAGGGGGCCCCGGGTCCCGGGGTCAGGTTCACGTCCGCCGCGCAGCCGTCCCCACCGTGCCGCACCGTCCAGTTCCGGAGGCCTTCCTGGCCGCAGGGGTTGCGGATGAGGTTGCGTGCGAACGGTCGGAGCTCGCGGAGGAGGCCCAGGAGGACGGGCCCGACGTCGAGGCGGGAGGGCAGACAGCTGCGGACGAGGGGCGGCCCGGCGCCCTGCTCCCGGGCCCGGATGCGCAGCCCCAGGGCCGGGCGTTCCACCAGCGCGCGCCAGCCCCGCACACCCGGCGGCGGGACAGCCCGCCTAGTCTAGCCCCGCCGCTGACGTCACCGGGAGAGGCCGGAGGGGGCGGGGCCAGCGAGGCCAGGCCGGGAGACGAACCAATGGGCCGGAGGGGCAGGGGCGGGCGGGGCGGGACCAATGGGCCGGCGGGGCGGGGCCGGGGCCGTAGGGGCGGGACCAGTGGGCCGGCGGGGCGGGGCAGGGGCCGTAGGGCGGGACCAGTGGGCCGGCGGGGCGGGGCCGGGGCCTTAGGGGCGGGGTCGTAGGGCGGGACCAGTGGGCCGGCGGGGCGGGGTCGTGGGGCGGGGTCGTAGGGCGGGGCGGGGCCGCGGGACTCCGCCCCGGCCTCCTACTTCTCCCGGAGCTGCAGCCGCCGCGGTCTCGGAGGAGCCGGGCCGGAAGCGAGAGCCGGAGCGGGTCCGCCAGCCGCCGCCATGGGGAACCGCGTCGCGCGAGAAGACTTCGAGTGGGTCTACACGGACCAGCCCCACGCCAGCCGGCGCCGGGAGATCCTGGGTGAGGCCGGGCCCGCGCCCCGTGATGCGCGCGGCCTCCCCCCGCGGGGCGCCCGCGGCCCGTTAAGAGCCGGCGGGGGCTCGTGGCGGCGGGGGTCCCGGGGCCCCGGCGGGAAGGTCCGGGGGTTCCCGGCAGGGAGGGGGCGCTCGGGGGGCGGGGGCGTCCCGGGGGGCTTCCCGGCGCGCCCGGGCAGGTCCTGCGGCTCGGAGAGCCCCCGGCGCGGGCCCCGGGAGCGCGGGCGCCGGCGGGTGCGGGGCAGGGCGTGGTCCTGGGCTTGCGGGCCCCGCGCCGCCGCGCTCCCGGGGGTTGGACGCCGGCGAGCGGGCCCGGCCCGGGCGGGGGCGGGGGGCTGCAAGCGGGGGCGCCGGGAGGCCGCGAGGACCCGCGCGCGCAGATCGGCGGAGCTCAGCCGGCTGCGGCCGCGCGGGGCATGCAGGGCCCCTCGCCCCCGGCGCGCTAGGCCTCGGCCGGCCCTGCAGGCCGCTCCTGACGCCGGGGCCCGCGTTGTGCCGAGTGGGGTACGGACACGACCCCGCTCGGCGCTCGCGGGAACGAGCCCCCGGGACCCCGCCTTTAACGACGACGCGCACGTAGAGTGAGGAGGGGTACAGGGGTTCCGATCCAGGCAGATGCTCTCCACCTCTTCGAAAAGAATCGGGAAACCAATGGGTGCCAAGTCGAATGGCAGGAATGATTTCGCACAAAGTCCCTACCTAGCTTTTCTTCTCAACATCCATTTGCCCAGTGAGCAGAGAAAGCCAGCCCGATTTTTGCTGGGGGGTCTACAGTTAGGAATGTCATGCTTTTACAAATAGGAGTTAGTAGGTCCAGTTACAATGGATTTTAAGAAATGGAATCAGTAAATTGGTAGCTTGAATCTTTACAGCTGCTATTCAGGATGGCCTTTCAAGAGACTTTGGTTATTAGTGTGCTTTCTTTTTATTTGTAATTAAAACATATTTTGTATAATTTCATAGCGTATGTATGCCAATGTAGCATAATTACATCAGCATATGATACATTTGATCTGTGCCTTAGACAATCAACATGCACCGTAAGAACAATTTGATGTCCCACCGTGTAAAAACCCAATGCCTCCACACTAGAACTTAGCCATGGATTTAATATTCAGATAATCGAGGAAGTGAAAAGGTGCCTGTTGATGCTTATCATGACAATGAGCCTTTTCTCACATACTTAACATCACCAAACCATTTCACTGGGAAAGTAAAAGGATGACAGATGCCTCGATGAAAATATAGCCCTTTCCCCTGCAGGTATAAATACTGCTCAGTATCCCCTTTCAGGAGTGGAGATGGAATAACCCCAGGAAAGATGAGAATACTTAAAAGATAAAGAGATAGTTCTGGAATTGGCTGGGTTCTGGGGGCGGGGAGAGAGCCATGAGAGAACATGGATATGTTTTTAACAACTGACATTGCTATGTGTGCTAAATGTATATTTGGAGTTATATTAAAAGCTCATTTAAAAGGTAGCTCAGTCGGTCAAGCACCTGACTCTCAATTTCAGCTCAGGTTCAGGGTCGTGAGATCGAGCCCCCTCATTGGGCTCCAGACTGGCGTGAAGCCTGCTGAAGATTCTGTCTCCTTCTCCCTCTGCTCCCCCCTCCAAATAAATAAATAAATAAATAAATAAATAAATAAATAGATAGATAGATAGATAGATAGATAAATAAATAAAAAAAAAACAAAAAAAAAAAACGACCTCCTTAATGAAGGCTAGGAACGAGACCATTATTAGTGGGTCAGATAATATAGCACAAGAAATACTGGCCATCCACAGGGAAACCTTGTTTTAACAGCTTCATTAAGATACAATTCACGAACTATAAAATTCACCTGTTTAAAGTGTACAATTCAGTGTTCTTAGTGTGTTCACAGAGTTGTGTAACTACCACTAAAGTCTAAGTTTTAGAACATTTTTGTCATCCCAGAAAGAAACCCCATACTCAGAAGCAGTTCCTGTGTTCCCCAGTCGCACTCCTCAGCCCTAGGCAACCACTAATCTACTTTTGGTCTCTGTAGATTTACCTATTCTGGACCTTTTTTTTTTTAAGATTTTATTTTATTTGAGAGAGAGAGAGCATGAGCAGGGGGACCAGCAGAGGCACAAGCAGACACCCTGCTGAGCAGAGAGCCCGATGCGGGGCTCGATCCCAGGACCCTGGGATCATGACCTGAGCCGAAGGCAGAGGCTTAAACCACTGAGCCACCCAGGCGCCCTTGAACATTTCTTATAAATGAAATTATACAGTCCTTGGTCTTTTGTGATTGGCTTCTTTCCCTTACCAGTATGTTTTCAAGGTTCATCATTGTTGTACTAGGTCAGTATTTTGTTCCTTTTATCTGCCAAGTAATAGTCCATTGTATGGCTATTCCACATTTCATTTATTCATTCTTCATTGCTAGGCTGTGGGGTTGTTTTCACCTTATGATTACTATGAATGATGCTGCTGTAAACCCTCACGAGGAAGTTACTGGATGGATGTGTTTTCATTCCCCTTGGAGAGCTGCCAAGGAGTGGGATTGCTGGGTCGTTGGTAGCTCTGTGTTTGGCATTTTGAGGAACAGCCAGATTCTTCCAAACCAGCCGCACTGTTTTACATTGTCACCAGCAACGCGTGTGGCTTCCGGTTTCTTCACATCCTGGTTACTGCCTGTCTTTGTCACTGTAACCATTCTCGCATGTGTGAAGTGGCATCTCATTTTGGTTTCAGTTTGCGTCTTCCTAATGACTGATAATGTCGAGCACCTCTCATGTGCTCATTGGTCACTTATGATTTTGGCTTAGTATCTAAGAAACCACGAAGGTTATGGAGATTTACTTCTGTTTTCTTGTAAGAGTGTTAATAGTTTTCTTGTATTGAGGTCTGTGATCTGTCTTTTTGTGTGTGGTGTGAGGAAGGGGTCCATCTTCATCCTTTTGCGTGGTGATAACCAGCACTATTTGTTGCAAAAACTCTTCTTTCCCTATTTAATTATAGAAGTACCCTTGAGGATTGATTTTTTGTACTAAAATAAGCTTTGCCGACATGTGGTACGGAATGACTTGGAGCAACTGGATTTGTCTGAGAACGAGGCATGTGAATTTCATCGTTTTAGAATACCTATAAAACGTGTATTGCCTTCTAGCCTTGGTCAGATGGGTCAATTTAACCAAGTTTTAAGTAAGGTAAAGATGCTGGAGCTCTGTCTAAACAGAACTACATAGAATTATTACTTACTGAATGAATTCTTCAAGGAATTCTTTCTTATCCACCAATTAACTGAGCAGCTGTTATTCTGTTGCTGGAGAATTGCTCCCCAAATGCTCGCATTTTACTGAATGACTAGATAGGAAACTTAGTTTTAGACAAATTCACTTCTAGGCCTGTAGGGTTACTTTTTTTTTTTTTTTTTTTTTGGTCTATTGCCTACAAAATTACTGATATTTGATAAAACGAACTCAACGATGAAGATTAGAGGTTAGGGAGCAGAGAGAGAAAAATGGGGAGTCACCCACTTGGGTTAGTGCCACCCCCATTGTCACATATCCAGAACCGGACTTCAGTAGTCTGCCTTGCAGTATAGGCTGTGGTGGGAATCCCCGTTTCCCACAGAGAGAAAAGAGGATGAAGCTGCTCTTTTCCCTTCTCTATCTGAATGACCCAGCTCAAGAAGAAGGTCCTTTCTCCTCATGCTGTCCTGGGTCAGACCTACTCAGCAACACATAAAACCAAAGACACTGGGCCTCCCTCTTTCGGGGGTGTGTGTGTGTGTGGGGGGGTAAGATCCAGAGAAGAGTCTGCATTTGCCCTTAGAGGACACGGGCCTGAAATGCAGAGTTTGTTATTGGCTTTTTTGGTCAAACTTGGATATTTGCGTGTAGATTCCACAGTGCAGATAAGGATCTAACGAGTCAGCGCCGTGCAGGCCTCACACGTGATCCCGATTTTCTGATGCCTGTCAGGAGGCCACACTGGCAAAAATCTTAGCTATCTGAATGCCTAAAAATAGGGAAGTGGGTAGAAGTTTCAGCTGGCAACTAGAAGTGATTCCGTCATTTTAAAGGAAATTATAAGATCTAAGTATGTGTGCTCTGTAACAAATATATATCTATGTAGGTGTGTAAGCACATTGCATATACATCATACATAAGTATATGCATATGTTGTACTTCTGTCAGACACTGGAATAGATTTATCAGACTGTGATCGCAACTTTGCAAAACTTACCAGTTTTATATACAAAGAACTGTTGGGGGTGAAAAGGGAATTGGGTGCCACGAAATCTGGACTCATTTGTGATTTTCTTTCTGTTCCACGTGGAGAGTCTAGATTTTGAGGCTAATTTTTCCTGCACAGATTTGTTGCGACGTGGTATTTAGTGACTTTACTGTTGGAATATACTCCTCCCTGTAGTGGATGAAGTGTCTAGCGGAGGGCATATCGTAATTGGGTTAAGAAGAAAAAAATTAATTAATGTGTTAATTTAATGGGCGTTGATTTAATCACGATCGCAGAACTGCCGTGTGCTCTTCTCAGTTCCTGGTTTGTCTTTCTTTACAGCAAAGTATCCAGAGATAAAGTCCTTGATGAAACCGGATCCCAGCTTGATCTGGATTATAACCATGATGGTTCTCACTCAGCTGGCTGCGTTCTACTTAGTGAAGGACCTGGACTGGAAGTGGGTCATGTTTTGGGCGTATGCCTTCGGCAGCTGCATCAACCACTCCGTGACTCTGGCCATCCACGAGGTCTCCCACAACAGTGCCTTTGGCCACTGCAGAGCTATGTGGAATCGCTGGTTTGGCATATTCGCTAATCTTCCCATCGGCATTCCCTATTCAGTCTCCTTTAAGAGGTATCACATGGACCACCATCGCTACCTTGGGGGTGATGGCATCGATGTGGATATTCCCACCGATTTTGAAGGCTGGTTTTTCTGCACCACTTTCAGAAAGTTTGTATGGGTGGTCCTTCAGCCTCTCTTTTACGCTTTTCGGCCTCTGTTCATCAACCCCAAACCCATTACTTACCTGGAAATTATTAATACCGTGATCCAGGTCACTTTTGACATTATAATTTACTACGTTTTGGGAATTAAATCTTTGGTCTACATGTTGGCAGCGTCCTTACTGGGGCTAGGTTTGCACCCGATTTCTGGACATTTCATAGCCGAACATTACATGTTCCTCAAGGGACACGAAACCTACTCGTACTACGGGCCTCTGAATCTGCTCACCTTCAACGTGGGTTACCATAACGAGCACCACGATTTCCCCAACATTCCCGGAAAAAGCCTTCCGCTGGTAAGTAAAGAGATTTGACACATACTCTGTAATTTCTGGTGGTTATATGACCAAAATCAGTCTCAGCTTGCCCATTTTAAAAGGAATCTAGTGGGGACGCGTGGGTGGCTCAGTCAGTTACACGTCTGTCTTCGGCTCAGGTCATGATCCCCGGGGTCCTGGGATCGAGCCCCACCCCTCTCCCTCGGGCTTCTCCCTCACTCTCAAATAAATAAAACCTTAAAAAAAACAATAAAAGGGATCTGGTGTATTGTGCGCGTTTAAGCTGCTCGTCAAAGCAAACCACAAGTGGGTGTCCTGAGTGTGCCCCCCGGCAGAGTCCTCGGCATTCACTCAGAGTCCCGAAGCCTAGCGGTGGCCGTCAGGGCTCCGGAGTGCCGGAGGATCTGCCGGCTCATAAACTATGTCAGAGACTGAGAAAGGAGTCCCCTCGCGAAGTGAGCACAAGTTCGCGTTGCTTTCATCGCTGTTACATCGATGGACGTAGATTTCTGTGCTGGCTTGTTGGGAAATGCAGATGTCCCACGTAATTGGCCTGTGCGGTAAATGGAAGTTTCCAGGGCGGCAGACCTTCTGCAGGCAGGGCCTGCCTGTTCCCCGGGCAGACTGGAGTGTACTGTTTGTGGAGGACGCGAAAGAACACAGTTTGACCCCCATCCCTCCGTCCTCTGCAAAGGCCCACCTTCGTAACTTCGCTTATCTTTCTGGTGAATTCTTTTAGTAGACTTCCCTTCCTCTAAATGGGTGGCTTTTACAGTTTATTACCAAAAAATGTTTCCATAATTCTAAAAAGGGGAATATGTAGGAAATGTAATACTAGTTTTTCTTAATTTTTTTAGCTATGATATAAGGGAGCTGACTATTTTTTTTGTTTAAGATTTTATTTCTTTATCTGATAGCACGAATGAGCGTAAGTGGGGGGGAGGAGCAGAGGGAGAAGCAGACTCCCCGCTGAGCAGGGAGCCCGATGCGGGGCTCGATCCCAGCACCCTGGGATCATGACCTGAGCCGAAGGCAGACGCTTCACCGATAGAACCACCAGGCTCCCCCATCTTACGGGGTTTCTTGAACATTCCCCAACCTGAGAATTTGCTCGCTTCAGACATCATTTGCCGCAAGGCCCACGGTGCGTGGCGTCTGCTCCCTTCCCGCCCGCTGCCGCTGTCGCAGTCCCGAGCTGCGCTGACAGGCGTCCCCAGAGCTCTGGTCTCCCCTTACCGGCTCTTCCTTTCAGCTGTGCATCAGGGAGCATTCTGTCCTGTGCCCTCAGCAAATCCCTCGTATTTATTGGACCCTTATATTGCGGTGGTTACACTGCACGATGTTACTAGGTGTGTGGGACAAGGTTTCTTGTAGCGGCTTTATTAAGACATAGCTTACATCTCTAGCTCAGCTGTTTAAAATGCACCATTCAGGGGCGCCTGGGCGGCTCAGTCGGTGAGGCGTCTGCCTTCAGCTCAGGTCGTGATCTCGGGGCCCTGGGATCGAGCCCCGCGTCGGGGCTTCTCCCTCTGCCTTTGCTGCTCGCTCGTTCACTCGCTCAAATAAATAAATAAAATCTTTTAAAAAAATAATAAAATCAGACGCGCCATTCAGAGCTTGATGGGAGAGTCTGTGATCCTAGAGGGTGGAGTACATGTCACCGGGGAGATGCTCCGTGCTGGAGTCCGGCCGCGGCTCTTACATCCGAGTGTCTGGGGAGGGCGGCAGGCGGCTCCCCGTCTCGGTGCTCGTGTCCGGCGCTGGCCGTCACGTCTGCTCCGGCCGCACTCCGCCAGCACTCACTCTTGCCGCGTGTCCGCCCTTGCAGGTGAGGAAGATCGCCGCCGAGTACTACGACAGCCTGCCCCACTACAACTCGTGGATCAAAGTGCTGTATGACTTCGTGACGGATGACACCATAAGTCCCTACTCGAGAGTGAAGCGGCATCAGAAAGGCACGGTGGTCCTGGAGTGAAGGTCCTTCGGGCTCAAGGAATTCTTGTCCGTGGAGCTTCGCGAGGCCTGGAAAGTGGGCTTTCTGCGTTATTAATCGAAGCCTGGCGAGGCGGACAAGCTCCTCGCGTGGGTCCCGAGCGTGAGCCCCGCGATCCCCAGAGCTTCCCCCACTTCCCACGGTCAGCCTGTCCAGCCCACATTCAGCTTTGCTCGCACGGAGCGTGTGTGTCGCATCATCATTGTTGAGGACAGTTGCCCTGACGTCTGACATTTTGTAAGCATATTGTAAAGAAGCTTTAAGAAAAAGCTATTTCTAGTATGTTATTTTCACTATAAAGTTGTACTTTATTAAAACAGCTAATAAAACTGAGCTCTTAATCACAGTAGTATTTATCACATTTTCATACTTTACTATCTTTATCTAATACGGTACTGGGGTGAGTTTACTTTAAAATGCTTCCCCCCCCGAAATCTGGAAAGATCTTTCCCTGTAAGCTGAATTCTTAATTTTTACTATTGTAAGTGGAACTGGGATGACACACTCCTGAATCCTGCAGAGCCTCATAAATAAATAAAGGACTTGTTGCAATCGATCGCGTCCAACGCTGAACTTCCTTTTTCAGACGCAGTGACTCTCAGATTAGAAGCTGCTCCCTGTCTCCTGCAGCAGGACAGGGTCCGGTCTGCGGGACACAGCTGGCTTCACGGGGCCAGCGTCCCGGGCCGGACTGTGTCACTGGAGTAAGCCGAGTGTGACGTGCTGAAGGATTTTATTTTTTCTTCTTCATTTTTCTTTTTCTTTTTTTTTTTTATTAGAGGGAGAGAGAGAAAGTCAAGCAGGCTCCACACCCAGCGGGGAGCCCAATGAGGGGTTGGCTGTCGTGACCCTGAGGTCATGTCCTGAGCCGAAATCAAGAGCAGACGCCCTAACCGACTGAGCCACCCAGGCGGCCGGTGGTGAAGTATTTTAAAAATAATATGTGGTATCAGAAAAATCAAGTAGTCTGCAATTTGTACACAACACCAATCCTCAAACACCCTTTTTTTTTTTTTTTTTAAAGATTTTTATTTATTTATTTGACAGGAGAGAGATCACAAGCAGGCAGAGAGGCAGGCAGAGGGAGAGGGGGAAGCAGGCTCCCTGCCGAGCAGAGAGCCCGATGCGGGGCTCGATCCCAGGACCCTGAGATCATGACCTGAGCCGAAGACAGAGGCTTTAACCCACGGAGCCACCCAGGTGCCCCATCAAGCACCCTTTTTTAATTAAAGATTTTATTTGTCAGCGAGAGAGGGAAGGAGCAGGGGGAACAGCAGGCAGAGGGAGAAGGAGAAGCAGGTTCCCTGCTGAGCAGAGAGCCCGATGCGGGGCTCGATCCCAGGACCCTGAGATCATGACCTGAGCCGAAGGCAGACGCCTCACTGAGCTCCCAGGCGCCCCGCCCTCAAACCCTTACGAGATGTTACAAAGACCGATGCCTTAATCACCAGTTGGATCGCATCCTCATTCTCAGAAGGCCAGGCAAATCTGCTCTATGGACCTCGTTTCATCCCCAAAGTAGTTTGCTTTCCCTTCCTGGTCCTCTCGCCTGGGAAAATTCGTAGGATCAGAATTACTTCAAGAACCATTGTGCGCACGGTTGAGAGTGATGATAGCACCGACTTTATCATTCAAACACCCTCGCTCACTAAACAGCGTCTGGCAAACACACCCATGCATGTGATGCACTACGTCGACCGTGTTCTCTGGCAGGCAGGCTTCCCACTTTCCCTGCCACTGGTTTCCCTCGACTCTCCATGCGGCTCGGCCGTCTCCGAGCCCCGCTACTGTGGGGCCACGGTAAGCGCACTGTCCTCCCTCCCCAAACCTGCTGTCGGCAGTCGCGCTCCCAGGTCTCATTCGGGTGGCAGGTCTCCGGACCAGTCCAGTGCCCGGCTGCCAATTCAGCCCATTGTTTCTGTCCCCGGCAGTGACTTTTCCAGAGGCCTAGGCCTCTTGGGGGGCGGTAGGAAGCGTGGGCCTGGCGCCTCTACAGCACCAGGGCTGAGCGTGAGAAATCCTTCTGTGGCTTCGCACAACTCCCCTCTGCCTACATCTTCTCTCCTGGACTGCTTGG
>CM052893.1:1328329-1396869 GCA_028534135.1 Potos flavus | reverse complement strand
GGAAGGGGCGGGTGCAGCCCCGGAGGAGTCGGGACGGGGGCGGGTGCAGCCAGGGAGGAGTCGGGGAAGGGGCGGGTGCAGCCAGGGAGGAGTCGGGGAAGGGGCGGGTGCAGCCCCGGAGGAGTCGGGACGGGGGCGGGTGCAGCCAGGGAGGAGCCGGGGAAGGGGCGGGTGCAGCCCCGGAGGAGTCGGGACGGAGGCGGGTGCAGCCCGGGAGGAGCTGGGGAAGGGGACGGCTGCACCTCGGGAGTAGCCGGGGAGGGGACAGGTGCAGCCCGGGAGGAGGCGGGACGGCGGCGCGTGTAGCCTCGGAGGAGCAGGGACGGGGGTGGGTGCTTGGCATGGATCTGAGATCATAATAGGCTCTTTGCCTACGGGTTTTTCATTTTTATGCTTATCTGTAGAAAGCGGTGTGTGGTAAATGTCTTGCAGTGGCACAGTCTGCAGGCAGTCTTAGGAGGAGGGAGAGATTTCTCTTCACCCTGCACTCTGGGAGCTATATTTTCTCTTTCTTTTTGCTTTGCCAGTGCTGTAGTCTCGTTTTTGGATGGGTCTCTTCCTGCCAAACTCTAAGTGTTGGAAGTGCCCTGAGCTCCTGCGCTGTTTCTCCAGCTTCATACTACTCTCACCTACTTCCTAGGTGATCTCCTCCAGTGTAAAATCTTTAAATCCTACCTATATGTTATCTATACATTCACTAAAATTACTGTGAATATAAAATTCAATATAAATGTATTTTTGAATATATAAACAAATTCAATGAAAATATATGTACATTTTACTTTTAATTTTAATTTTTTAAGGGGCACCTGGTGGCTCAGTGGGTTAAGCCTCTGCCTTCGGCTCAGGTCATGATCTCAGGGTCCTGCGATCGAGCCCCGCATCGGGCTCTCTGCTCAGCAGGGAGCCTGCTTCCCCCTCTCCCTCTGCCTGCCTCTCTGCCTACTTGTGATCTCTCTCTCTCTGTGTCAAATAAATAAATAAAAATCTTTAAAAAAAATTTTAATTTTTTAAGATTTTATTTATTTGAGAGAGAGCATGAGTTGGGGAGGCAGAGGGAGAGGGAGAAGAAGATTCCCCGCTAGCTGAGAGCCTCACTTGGGGATGGATCCCAGCACTCGGGGATCATGACCTGAGCCTAAGGCAGATGCCTCACAGGCTGAGCCACCCAGGTGCCTCTATATATTTATGTTAAGTACTGTCTATATAGTGCAAAACTCATGTGTCCAGTGTGGATTTTATCTTGAATATCCATCTGCCTACTCGACATCTCCTCTTGAATGATGGGTATCTCCCACAACATATCCATACTGAATATTTTCATATTTTCCTCCAAACCCATTGTTTCCCAGTGTTCTCTATTTCAGTAAATGACACTACCATCCATCCAGTTGTCAGGGCCAAAAACCTTAACAACCATTGCTACTCCTTTGTTCCGCTTTCTGTAGCCAATTAATCAGCAGTTTATCTGGTTTTACCATCAAAATATACTCCAAACCCAGCCACTCCTTCCTCACTCTACCTCCAACCGCCGTACCCCAAACCACTTTGATCTCTCTGCTTCTAGTTCTACCTAAGGTCCATTTTTACAGGGCAGCTAGGGAGGTCCTTTCAAAGGGAGCTTGGCACGGCCCCGCTCAGAAAACCCCTTTGGTGGACTCCCAGAGTATCTAGAGAAAAACCCATCATAGAGTCTGACGTAGTCTGGCCCCTGTCCAGTTTTTGGTCCTATTTCCTTCTGCTGTCTCCCTCTTTCACTGTCCTCACCACACTGACCTCAGACATACCAAGCACAGGACCTTCGTTCCCGCAACTCGCAGCTGGTTCTGGATGTTCCCACCACTGGCTGTTTTGCTTCCTTCAGCAGGTGTCTCAACAGTGACTCTTAATGGCTGAATCTAGTGGCCCTTCACAGCTCTTCACCGTTTCCCATTATCTGATTTCCTCTGTTGGTTTTGCTTTGGCTTATTATGAAAGTGATAGGTTCTTAGGGTTTAAAATAGAAGGGTCAGAAGGGCTTAAAAAATAAAGAATCCCTTCATCTTCATTTCTGTAGGAGTAACCATGGCGAGTTTCTATTTTATCTTCAAGTTTTGTATGCATGTACGCACTTGTGTATATATATTCGTGTGTGCGTATATGTATATATTTTTATTCACACATACAAGCTCATCTGCATCTATTCTGCTTGTTTTTCTTCACTTAGTGGTATATTTTAGGCCTTTTCGCACAAGTAGTACATTTGTCTCCTTTAACTAGCATATCAGCTATTTATTGCTGCATACCCCAAATGTAGCAGATTAAAGTGGTTGTATTTCTGCTGCCGTCAAGGAACTGTTTGACTGGCGGTGGATAGGAAATGTACACAAATATGTCTAATTCAGAATTAACTGTAGTAAATGACAGCATGCTCTAGGAATCCAGAGGGGAAGAGTCACTACAGCAGTCCGCTCTGGATACCTGGTCTCTTGTCCCTGGAGGCATTTATGCCCAGACCATTATCCTGTGTTAGGGATTCTTGAGAAGAAACTGCTGTCTGAAGTCGGGCATGCCTTGACTGGCTGACCAGCAAGCATTGAAACAGGGAAGTGGGTAGACATTCTGCGTTTGCAATCTGGCCCTGTAATTTATGTGCTGCCAAGTAAGTAATTAGCCTTTTAAAGTCTCTATGAGACTTTCCCATCTATAAAGTGGGGGAGACTAACATCCCTCCTGGGACTGTGAGTGCTGCTAGAAGAACGGGTTAGAGGCCTGCAGCAGGTGCACGGAGCCTTCAGTTTCTTGGGAGTTTTTCACGGTGCCTCCAGGCCAAGTAATACCTACTGGGTCTGTTTATTAAGCAGTTAGGTTCAAGCCGCTTCTTGACTATTTAATCCAAGTAACTTAGTAGCTTTTTGAAAAAGTGATATATAAAAATGGGAGGAAAGTTAATGTTGTTGTGTTTCATTCTTTTTTTTTTTAAGATTTTATTTACTTATTTGACACAGAGAGAGAGATCACAAGTAGGCAGAGAGGCAGGCAGAGTGAGAGGGAAAAGCAGGCTCCCCGCTGAGCAGAGAGCCCGATGCGGGGCTCGATCCCAGGACCCTGAGATCATGACCCGAGCCGAAGGCAGAGGCTTTAACCCACTGAGCCACCCAGGTGTCCCTGCTGTGTTTCATTCTTAAATGATCACATGAGTGGCGTTTGTGTGCCCTCTGGGTCAGATCGACTCTGACACTCTCATATCTAGTTCCACATTAAATTTTGCAAGGGATTTACTTACAGCAACTGCTGAAAACCCAGTTTTGCAAAGATCTGACATCATCAAAAGGTGATTTAATATTGTAACCATGAATTATCTCAGGCTAGCAGTTCCTGCAGTGTTGGACAGATGGCAAATATTATGATGCTCCCTCAGATTTAAATAGCCCTTGATGCCCTTGTGAGCTTAGTGCTTTGTTCTGGAGTATTTGGGAATTTAGAATGTAATAAGCCCTCACTTACTACCTTAAAGCTATTCTAGTTATTGTTACCGTGCTATTGTAGTGATTAATAATGTTAAATTCTCTGATTCCAGGCTTGATAATTATGTAGTGACTTTTTTATGTTTCTGATACGCTTAATAATGAAGAGTTTACATTAAAGCATAACATGTTTGAATAGCTCAATCTCTGATTAAAATCACCGAGTTTGAAATAGTGTTGAATGTTTGTCTTATTTTCTGTTTTAGTACCTCACCAGTAACAAATGTGGCAAATATGTGGACATTGGAGTCTTAGCATCTGATTTACAAAGAATGTACAGGTAAAGAGATGTAATCTCCATATTCGTGCCTTTATTTTTAGTTTCCATCCTGCCCAAATTTCCAATTGATGTTAATCGCTGCTGGCATTCGTTCACCAGAATTCAATCTAGGTATACAAAGATTTATCAATTACTTGTTATATGCAAGATACTGTCCTTGTTACTAAGGGAAATGACTGCTGCTTCCCTTTCACTACCTTACAGTCTGGTCAGGAGTATTGCCTCTTTTCCTGTCTCATTAAAGAATTAAAACCATCATGGGGCGCCTGGGTGGCTCAATGGATTAAAGCCTCTGCCTTCGGCTCAGGTCGTGATCCCAGGGTCCTGGGATCGAGCCCCACATCGGGCTCTCTGCTCATTGGGGAGCCTGCTACCCCCTCTGCCTGCCTCTCTATGTACTTGTGATCTCTCTCCTCTGTCAAATAAATAAATAAAATCTTAAAAAAAAAAAGAATTAAAACCATCAGGCATGATCTCCCTGAGCTTCCTGGCTACCTCGAAACGTCTCCAGGCTTCCCCCTAAAGATTCAGTTCTTCTCTTGTGTCTCTAAGCCCACCTTTCCTGATACCTTACTCCGTGAATTATCAGAGTCTCTGTTTTCTTCTTCTCAGTATACTAGTTTGCTAAGACTGCCATAAAAAAATATCCAAGACAGGGGACCTTAAACCACAGAAGTTTAAGGCCTCACAGTTGTGGGGCAGGAAGTCAGCGATTGATCAAGGCACTGCCAGGGTTGGTTTCTCCTGAGGTCTCTCCTTGGCTTGCGAGTGGCCATCTTCTCCCTGTGTCCTCACCTGCTCTTTCCTCTGTGCATCTGTCTGTATCCTAATCTCTTATTCTTATTTTTTTAAGATTTTATTTCTAAGTAATCTCTACACCCAGTATGGGGCTCAAACTCACAACCCTGAGATCAACAGTCACGTCCTCTACCAACTGAGCCAGTCAGGCACCCCTCTTACTCTTATAAAAACACCAGTCGTTTTGGATTAATTTGCTTCAGTGCTTCTTGGGCCCACGGGGATGGCCACCCTGCCCTTTGGAGGGACAGCGCCACTCGTCGGACCTAGGCCCCCTGGGCCCAAGGCAGTGGCGGCAGCTCCAACCTCTGAGCCTCCTTTAGAGTCATTCATCCCTTTCCTTGAAGGGTCATGCTTATCCACAGCTGATGGCCCATCCTGTAGAATCCCAGAACTCCAGTCCCATTCCTTCACTGCATCCTTCCTGTCTCTTCCAGTGCAAGCTGATAGTGTTTCTGATGCTGTAACTCCATCTCTAATCAAGAACAATTTAAGGGGTCCCTGGGTCGATCAGTTGGTTAAGCATCTGCCTTTGGCTCAGGTCTTGGGGTCAAGCTTCATGTGGAGCTCCTTGCTCAGTGGGGAGTCTGCTTCTCCCTCTGCCTCTGCTCCTCCCCCTGCTCATGCTCTCTCTCTCTCCTTCTCTCTCTCTCTCTGAATCTTAAAAAGAAATCTTAAAAAGAAAAATTTACAGTAGTGAAATGTAAACTTAGAAGTTGCTTGAAAATAAGTTTTTTTTTTTTTAAGATTTTTTTATTTGTCAGAGTCTTTTTTTTTAAGATTTTTATTTATTTGTCAGAGAGTGAAAATAAGCTTATGGTCAGGGTGAATACAGCGACATACTTATATACTTGTGCAAATTACTGTGATCAATTTAGATCGAGTCTAATGGGAAAGTGTTGGTGGAGACCACTGTGATAAGATTCTTGTTATGTTTTTCAGTATAGACTATGGTCGAAGAAAAAGAAATGCTTTTAGGATTCAGGTAGAAAAAGGTGAGTCTTTTAGTATTAGAGCTGAATTATTAACGAAGTTAAAGAATTGTTTTAGCTCATGACATTTTTCTTTTTGTTTCAGTATTTAGCATAATTACTAGCGAGAAAGAACATAAGGATCTAACGGAATTAGAAGATGAACATCTGGCAAAAAGAGCAAGACAAGGCGAAGAGGATAATGAGTAAGGGTTACAGAAATGGGAGTGTTTTTCTTAACCAGGGACCCAATCACATTGCATTTCTATTTGTAAAATGTTCTGTGGCTCTTCATTGCCAGCATGGCCCGGTGTAATACCTGGCTCCAGACCTTTGCTTCGGGCCTACTGAATGCTCACAGTTGCCCAAAGAGGACACATGTTTGTGCCTTTGTATGAGTGGCTTTCTGTAACTCCCACCCAGCCTTCAAGAGGCCACCTTAGTGCCTTCATTGGGCCTTCTTAGACGCCTTTCTGCATGTTTCCTTAACTCCCGTTGACAGATGTTTGTGATGATGCTTGTCATATGGTGTTGAGGTTGTTACATGTGTGTATCTGCAACAGACCCGTCTCATTATCTGTGTTTTTCTCTGTCCTAATTCAATGCCAGATACGTAAAAAGGTACCAACTAATTTTGTCACTTAAAAAAAATATTGAGGGTTTTTATCATGAATTGGTATTACATTTGTCAAATGCTTTTTATGCACTTAATGAAGGATTTCGTTATGATTTTCTCCCTTTGTTCTATTAATTTTGTGAATTACATTGATTTTTTGAGTGTTAAGCCAGTCTTGCATCCTGGGAAACACGCTACTTGGTCCTGATGTATTATCCTTCTTAGATATTGGAAAATCCTGTTTGCTAATCTTTTTTTGTATATGGTTAGGTCTCTGTTCATAGTGGTCTACATTTTTTTCTTTTAAAGATTTTATTTATTTATTTGACAGAGAGAGAGAGACAGAGGGAACACAAGCAGGGGGAGAGGGAGAGGGAGCCCTACTCGGGGCTCTATCCCAGGACCCTGAGATCACGACCTGAGCCTAAGGCAGTTGCTCAATGACTAAGCCACCCAGGCGCCCCCATTTTTTTCTCTTTTGCGGTGTCTTCATCAGGTTTTGGTATTGGTGTTATACTGACTTCATGATATTAGTTGGAAAATGTTTTTTGGTCTCTATTTGATGAAAAAGTTAGTGTAATGTTACTGTTATCCTTTCTTAGTTTGTTAGAATTCATCTAGAATTCATGTCGGCCTAGAGGCTTCTTTTTGGAAGGGGTTTAGATAACATTTAATTTAGCTAGATCTAGGGCTCTTCCTATTTTCTTTTTCTAATTTTATCAGTGTTGGTAAATGTAATTTTAAGGGAACATGTCCATTTCAGCTAGGGTGTGGCATTTGTTGGCATAAAGTTCAAGATACCCTCTCGTTTTCCTTTTGTTTATTTATTTTTATTTTTTTAAAGATTTTATTTATTTATTTGCTAGAGATAGAGCAAGAGTGAAAGAGAGGGAAAGAGAGCGAGTGCACAAGCAGGGGGAGCAGCAAGCAGCTTCGCTGCTGAGCAAGAAGCCCGATGCGGGACTCTGATCCCAGGAGCTTGGGATCATGACCTAAGCCGAAGGCAGACACTTAACCAACTGAGCTACCCAGGCACCCCCATTTCTTTGTTTCTTTAATGTTAAATTCCTGAAGTGGTGTGCCTGGGGTCAAAGATATATTTTTGAGATTTCTGGTACATTTGGAGTTGTCTTCCAGAGTTGTCTGGGTTCATACTCCCAGCAGCTTTGTGTAAAGAGTGCATTTCTTGGGGCACCTGGATGGCTCGGTCGGTCAGAGCCTCTGCCTTCGGCTCAGGTCATAATCTCAGGGTCCTGGGATCGAGCCCTGCATCGGGCTCTGCTCAGTGGGGACCCTGCTTCCCCCTCTCTCTCTGCCTGCCTCTCTGCCTACTTGTGATCTCTCTCTCTCTCTCTGTCAAATAAATAAATAAAATCCTTAAAAAAAATAAATAAAGATTTATTTATTCATTTTAGAGAGACAGGGAGGGAGTGCATGGGTTGGAGGGGCAAAGGGAGAGAGAGAGAGAGAATCCCAAGCTGACTCTGAGCTGAGCAGGGAGCCTGATGTGGGGCTTGATCCCAGGATCTGCCTGTGGTTTCTTAAAAACCATTTGTTCTAGAGTCTTCAAAAATATCAAATTTAAGGGGTGCCTGGGAGGCTCAGTGGGTTAAAGCCTCTGTCTTCGGCTCTGGTCATGATCTCAGGGTCCTGGGATCGAGCCCCGCATCGGGCTCTTTGCTCAGTGGGGAGTCTGCTTCCCCCTCTCTCTCTGCCTGCCTCTCTGTCTACTTGTGGTCTCTCTCTCTCTCTGTCAAATAAATAAATAAAATCTTTAAAGTGCATTTCTTTTCTTTCTTTCTTTTTTTTTTTTAATATTTTATTTATTTGTTAGATTGAGACAGGGAGAGAGTGAGCACAAGCAGAGGGTACAGCAGGTAGAGAGAGAAACAGACTTCCTGCTGAGGAGGAGTCATGACCTGAGCTGAAGGCAGACGCGTGACCGACTGAGCCACCCAGGTGTCCCTAAAGAGTGCATTATATGCACTCCTGTGGTCCTAGTAGTACTATTCTTTAATCTTTGCCAGCCTCATAGGTAAAATGGATGTTTTTATTTGTAGTTTTTTGATAACTTGTGAAGTTAAATATTTTTTCTGACTATTTCATTTCCTCTGTTAGTTGCTTGCTAATGGGTTTTGTCTTTCATTTGAGAGGTATTTGAATTTTCCATATTAGTTGTCAGGTATCTTTGTATAAAATAACGCCACCTTTTATAGGTATTGCATATGCTTATTCCATTTTGCCATTTGTTATTTATTTATTTATTTATTTATTTTTAAAGATTTTATTTATTTATTTGACAGAAAGAGAGATCACAACTAGGCAGAGAGGCAGTGGGGGAAGGGGGAAGCAGGCTCCCTGCTGAGCAGAGAGCCCAATGCAGGGCTGGATCCCAGGACCCTGAGATCACAACCTGAACCGAAGGCAGAGGCTTAACCCCCACTGAGCCACCCAGGTGCCCCTGCATGTTTATTATAGCGTTATATTTAACTCTTTAATCCGCTTGTATTTGTAGGATGTGACTTGTAGGCAAAATGGTTTTTTTTCCAAATAATCTGCCTTCTTTACATTGATTAGAAACGCCCAAACTTATATTATTAGAATTTAATGAATAATAAGAGAATTCATGTCTTAATTATAAAGGTGGGTCATAACATTCATGTAAACCTTTTTGCTTAGGAAGAGTCCTTTTCTTAGTAACTATTTTCTAAAGACATTTTATTAAATAGGAGCAGGGTCCTATAGTTTCTTGAAGCTATTAAATATCAACTCTGGGTTATGATGAACCGAGACTGCATTCTCGGTTTGTAGTTACTAGGATTTATGCCTATTCCTTGCTGTAGGCTATGAAAACCTCTGTGTACCTTCATTTCTCATGGGCAGACGGGAAAGCTGCACCTGGTCATGTGGCTGGGTCATGTGTAATTTGAGAATTTGTTACTTAGTTACTTAATTATGGCTTGCTGGAATATTTCCTGTTTTTGGCATCTGATATTCCTAATGAGACCCTTGGGTCGGATAGGAGTTTGCATTTCACTTTTATTTATTGCTAGGATTAAGATAACCACAATTTATTAAGCATTTATTATGTACTCTAAGGACTTGGTGAGCTTCTGTTAAATCCTCTAATAACCCAGTGAGGTGGACATTATTTATTCTCCCTCTTTATAGATAGGGAAACAGACTCACAGAGATTAAGTAGAAGCTAGTAACCAGCAGTGTTGTATTTTGAATCCAGATTTCTCTTAACTCCAAAGCCTGGACCATTAACCACCATAATATTTTGCCTTAGTATATTTTTTGTTGGGGGTAGTAATTTTTTTAGGATGTGGGAGAAAAGCCTTTAAAATGTTTCTTTTCCTCTTCTCACTAAGGTATACTGAAAGCTCTTCAGATGATGATTCAAATATGGAAGACTACCCAGATCCACAGGTAAATCAAACATTTAATGGACCCACGTTGATTTTTTTTTTTTAAATCATTATAAACACTCCTTAAAAAAAAAATCAGTATGGAATAGAATAAGAGACTTTGAACATCTCCATCAATAAATAATTGAATACTTCCTTTGTATAGTGTTGAAGAATTCTCTGGATGTCTATCCTTTCAGTATTTGTGTTTATAACCTATTTTATAAGGAAAAAAAGGGAAGAGAGTGGCCAGAAATAAGGGCACATGGGAAGAGAAAGGGGAATTAACAGTAAAAATTGAGAAAAGGATACATTTTCTGCCAAAGGGCCGACGTTGCCAAGAAGCAGGCTTCGATTAAAGGGAAATGTAGAAATAATCTACCAGATGATTTGTAACTTACTGTATTTTTTCCCTAATGGTAATTCAAAAGTCAGAATGCTAGTGAGTTATATCTGATTCAGTATTGAGTTGGTGGGATAGTAGTGACTCTTCTTGACAACCAGCTCATTTTTATACCTGATTCTGTTGTATTTTATTTTATTTTATTTTATTTTTATTTTATTTTATTTTATTTTATTTATTTATTTTTTTAAAGATTTTTTATCTGTTGTATTTTTTTTTAAAGACTTATTTATTTATTTGACAGAGAGAGAGAGATCACAAGTAGGCAGAGAGGCAGGCAGAGAGAGAGGGGGAAGCAGGCTCCCCCACTGAGCAGAGAGCCCGATGTGGGGCTCGAACCCAGGACCCTGAGATCATGACCCGAGCTGAAGGCAGAGGCTTTAACCCACAGAGCCACCCAGGCGCCCCTGTTGTATTTTTTAAAAGCGAGCTTACTTACTTGGTTTTATTTAACTTCCATTTATGAATTGGTGCATTAACTTGAGGTGAAAGGGGGGGACATCGTTTATGAACAGTACGTGTTTGTGAAGCGTCTTATTGGGAACCCCTGTGTTTTCTGGCTGAATTGCGGTGAGAGAAGCGTGAGTAGTGGGATGTACGGGTAACCAGCTTCCCATGAGTACCTTCGAGTAATTCATGCTGACGTCGTCTTTCTGCCAGGCAGCAAATCACATGAACAGCTCCCTACTCTCCTTATATCGGAAAGGACATCCTGATTCCGTTTCAATTACTCCCGAGATGGAGCCCAGAGAAACCACTGGTTCGACCCCATGGACGCCTTCCGGAACAGACTCCATCCCATCAAAGACCCCGGCCAGAGGTTCTGAGGGAGGGTGGTTTATCGACAGGACTGGTGAGAAGATGGACCTGACAGAGGATCAGAGTAATCACAGGAAGCCAGGACCTGAGATAGAGGTATTTTTGTAGTGGAAGTTTAGCCCTCAGTAGTTGGAGCGCATTACCACCTTTTCACTGAATGTAACATCAGCAGATGCTTGTGTCTCATGAAGGGCGTGGGGATTCGGAAGCACAGGGAGAACGTGATCACGTTCTGTTACTGTCACCGATTCTGTCCAGGTCCAAGCCTTAACTACTGAAATAACCTCCCCCCAGTTTGTTCTCCATACACAGACATCATTTTGTTTGTTTAAATTTTATTTATTTGAGAAAGAGGGAGAGCACAGACGGAGAGGGAGAAGCAGACTCCCCGCTGAGCAGGGAGCAGGATGCAGGACTGGATCCCAGGACCCCGGGATCACGACCTGAGCCGAAGGCAGACCCTTAACTGACTGAGCCACCCAGGCGTCCCACAGATGTTTTTACAAGTCACATTGTTCCCATTCATGTGTTAAAAAAGGCTTCGTTCAGTCTAGAATCCAAGGCCTTACAGTAGCCAGGAAAGCTGTGTGCACATGGCTGCCCTGCTGGCTCTTCAGTCATCTCAGCCACCGCGGCCTCGAACACCCCACACACGCTCACCTGGGGCCTGTGCACTTGTGCTTCTATCTGGAGCTGTCCCCAAATTCCCCTGACTCACATCTCATTTCCCTGTGATCTTGGCAGCGTCCTTTCCTGACATGTAGGATACCACATCGTTGGATACTGTTTCCTGACCCTCCTTCATCTCCTTTTTGTCAAGCACTTAGGACCACTAGAACTTACTGAGTAATCATCTAGTTGGGTTTTTTCTTTGACTTTCCCCATTAGAACGTCAGCTTCAGGGGAACAGGACCTTTGGTTTGTTTAATAGTGTCCCCCTGGCTGAAATGCAGCTAATGGGGGCGCCTGGGTGGCTCAGTCAGTCGAGCATCTGAATCTTGACTTTGGCTCTGGCCATGGTCTCAGGGTCCTGGGATCGAGCCCCACGTAGGGTTCTGCACTGAGCGTGGAGCCTGCTTGAGATTCTCTCTCTCTCTCCCTCTGCCCCCACTCTTGCACACATGTGCATGCTCTCTCTCTCTCTCCTTTCTAAAAGAAATAAATAAAATCTTTAAAAGAATAATAAAATAAAACGCACCTGACATGTAGTTGTCAGTTTGTTGGATTAGTGCCTGATGAGCCTTCCAAGGTGCATTTACGGGTGTGAGTTAAAAAAATAGGTACTTTGAAGAAAAAAAAAAAAGGTACTTTGGGTATGTGTTACGGAAAGTTGGTCGTTGTCGGAGGAAGGGAAGTTAGTGCTAAACCAACGTGTGGCTCGCTCATTTTGAGCTTAGGATAATGCCTTGAGGGAGCCTGCCCAAGTAGGTACACCAGGAAAATATACAGAATAAGTAGACACCCTTTTTTTTTTAAGCTTTCTAAGTTCCACTCAGGGATCCCGGGGTCCTGGGATTGAGCCCCACATCGGGCTCCCTGCTTATTGGGAAGTCTGCTTCTCCCTCTCCCACTCCCCCTGCTTGTGTTCCCTCTCTCACTGTCTCTCTGTCAAATAAATAAATAAAATCTTAAAAAAGAAAAGAAAAGAAATACTGGTGCTGTGATTTCAAGCAGGGCATATTGAAATTTCTTTTCTTTCCAGGATTCCAAAGATGCTTCTCTTCTGGAGAGTAGTGAAAAAAGGAAAGGTAGGCTGAGGAGCAAAGGAAGCAAAAGGAAGAAAGACCTTCAGGAAGCAGATGGCGAAATAGAAGCTGTCCTGCAGCAGAAAGGCGAGCTGCGAGTCCCCAAGGGCGGGTGGGGGGCTGGCCAGCGGGCCCTGGGAGCACCGTCCTCAGTCCCAGCCCTCGTGCCTGGACCTGCCGCGTGCAGCCATGTCTATGAGGAAAGCTTTCTCTGTCCCATGGACCTTGGTTTACTTGGACGTCGTTCAGTGGAATTCTGAGTTACTACTGAATCACTGATCTCTGCATCTCCTCTTTTGTGCACCAGCTAAGGCCAAGGAGCCAGAGTTACAGGTCTCCAAGGTGAAGTTTGAAGATGTCGGAGGCAATGATACGACGTTAAAGGTTCGTTCGAGGGCAGAATTTTACGGAGATGGGCTTATTGCTGATCCGTTATTCAAAAAAGGCTGCCTCTTTGTTTCTGGTAGGAACTGGGGGTGGAAAGGAGCCTGGGGAGGGGAGAAGGGCAACCCCGGCTTGTACCTTCAGGGTGCTGAGGGGTAAAGAGGTGTAGCACCTTCTACTTCTCCACGACTGGAATCACGGTGTAGGGAAGGCAAGTGTTTTGTGAGTGGTACCGCTGTAGCAGAAGTAGGAGGGACAGTTACTGTTCACTTAGCGTCTGCTCTGTTCCACTTCCCACGCGTCGTGTCTGCGATGCCGTGAGGTAGGCGCTCTGACAGCTGGGGGGGTGCGTGCAGAGGGTCCTGCCGGAGTCCTCCACCAGGCACCAGAGCCGGGCTGCAGCCTCGGCTTCAGGCTAGCTGGGAGGACAGGCCTGTTGCTTCCACGCGGTTCTCTTTCCTCTCGGCTGAGAAAGACGTCTTTCCTGTCTGTTCCCTGCCAGGAAGTCTGCAAGATGCTCATCCACATGCGGCATCCTGAGGTGTACCGCCACCTGGGCGCCACCCCGCCGCGCGGAGTCCTGCTGCACGGGCCGCCGGGCTGCGGGAAGACCTTGCTGGCGCAGGCCATTGCCGGGGTGAGGTTGGCCCACGCGCCTTTGCTTCCGTGGCTTTTGTTCGTGTGTCCTTGTTGTTCCCATTCGGTCAACCTGAACCAGACTCGGCATCTTCTCTGGAGGATTGACCCCTCTTTATTGTTTGTTTGCTTTTTAAGATTTTATTTATTTGACACACACACACAAAGAGAAGGGACACAAGTAGCGGGAGCTGGGTAGGTAGAGGAGAGGGAGACTCCCTGCTGAGCAGGAAGCCTGATGCGGGGCTCGATCCCAGGACCCTGAGATCATGACCCGAGCCGAAGGCAGACGCTTAACCGACTGAGCCACCCAGGCGCCCCTGTTGTGTGCTTTAATGCAGCCAGTTACTTAGACGGCAAGGGTTGGATGGGAAGCAAAGTGATGTGGCTGTAAACAGCCTTTTTTTTAAACATGCAGTTTATGTTTTGGCTACTTCTCTTTCCCTTAAGCCAGTGGTTCTCAAAAGCAGTAAATAAGAAGACGAAGGATCGTATTGTTTTTCACAGAACTAAATTTATTCAATATTTCCATTCAGAGTCAAGTTCTTACACTTTTTTTTTTTTTAGATTTTCTTTCTTAACTTTTAAATAGTCTCTACACTCAGTGTGGGGCTCAAACTCATGACCCTGAGATCAAGAGTCACACATTCCACCGACTGAGCTGGCCAGGCGCCCCGTGTTCTTGTACTTTTTAATATGAAAATAGCGTTTCCAAAATGGTAATCTTACTTAAGTGGCAAAATACAAAGGTAGCAATCTTATTTTCATGCATCACATTTTTCAGAATCTGTGTTGGGTGGTAAGATGCACAACGTCCGAGTGACTTCAGTTTGAAGAATAGCGTTCATACAGTGACAAGTGGGTTAGTGCTCTGCGCAGGGAGTTCGATCGTACAGAACTGACAGATTTGCCTCATTTGTTCCTCTGTTGAGTAAAATGTTGTGTGACCACCGCGTGGCGGACATTGACGTACAGCGACGGGTACAGCAAACCCAGCCTCGTAGGAGAGGCCGCATGAGGCCGCCATCACACAAGTAAACATCCGCCGTCCCAGTGGTTACGAGTGGGAGACTTGGGGTGCGGCACGTGGGCGGCATCTCCGTGGAATGCCGGTGGCTGAGGCAGTGATTTTCGGAACGAGTAGGAGCGTGCAGGCAGGCTGGTTGCTGTGTGCTGGGTGGGCGGGGGGGGAGGGGGTGCTGCACTTGCCCCTCCTTCACATCGGGAGCCTGTCCTCCGACTGGTAAGGTCGCCTGCCCCAGAGGCCGGGTGAGACACGCCAGTCGGGCCAGTGAGACAAAACTGTGTCGCGACCCCCGCTGCTCCTTTCCAGCAGATAAATAACTGGAACTATCTGGCTTGGCTCTAAGCAGGGGGAACCCGTCTCTGGAGAGTCAGTATCGTTTACTCAGAAGAGGTGACAACAGGGTTGCACGGTGCCTTGAGTAAAGTAAACACAAGTGGCAGGTGTCCAGGCGCTGTGTTCGAGCAAACTGTAGATTTATTTATTATTTTTTAAGATTTTATTTATTTATTTGACAGATCACAAGTAGGCAGAGAGGCAGGCAGAGAGAGAGGGGGAAGCGGGCTCCCCACTGGGCAGAGAGCCCGATGTGGGGCTCGATCCCAGGACCCTGAGATCGTGACCTGAGCTGAAGGCAGAGGCTTTAAGCCACTGAGCCACACAGGTGCCCCAAACTGTAGATTTTTAAATAATGTTTCTCATCAGACCAACACAAAAAGATCAAGTTTCTCAGAAAATCGGGCACTCAAACAATGAAATTTTGAGAGAGGGACTGAATGAGGAACAGGTAGGGAAGATAAATTCTGACAACGTGGTCATTCTTTCACGTGTTTCTGCGCAGGAGCTGGACCTCCCGATTCTGAAGGTAGCTGCCACGGAGATTGTGTCCGGAGTGTCTGGGGAGTCCGAGCAGAAGCTGAGGGAGCTGTTTGAGCAGGCCGTGGTGAGTCCGACACACGTCGGGTCGTCGGGTCGCCCACGGTTACGACCCAGAGCCCGTGATGGCTAAATACTTCCAAGTATTCATGGGTACAGACTGTTGGTTAAACTCATCTGTTTAACGTGAAGTCAGGCATAAGTGTAACTGGTGAGGAGTCCCAGGCTGTTGTAGCCGGTGGTCATGTGTTGAAAATAGATTATCCTGGTGGTATTTCTTTTCACTTTTACTTTCCCCGAGTTAAGCTTAGCAAACAGTTTGTAAGCAGTGTGAAAACTGTTCACCTTTAGGATTATCTCATAATAAAAGCAGCCGTAGAAATGACAGGATAACCTCTTCTCTATTTGCCTAATTGAAACAGGGAAAAGAAAATCCCGTTACCAGAGAAATTACAGATCGGATTTGATCCAACTGTAATTACTGCTGTTAAAACACGGTGACAGCCAACCCTCCTGGTCCGTTATCTGATGGAACCGAGCACTAGGGGGCGTGGGTGAGAGGACGAAACGGTCCAAGCAGCTCACGTGGTGCTTTCCTCCGGCTGAACTCTGCTGACCATCACTTACTCCTCCTCCCTCTTTTTCTCACTGAGGTTCCCCGGTCGCGGGCAGATGCTGTTGTGCGCACCCCCGAGACCTTTGCTGTCTGTGAGCGGACTAACTGGGTGCTGCCTGCGGTCCTCGCCGCTCCTCCGCCCACGCTGTCACTGGGAGGACTGGGAAGCGAGCCAGCTAGTGACCGGCCAGATCTTCCCTTTAGTCGCCGTGGTCCCTGTGGTGTTGCGACGCCTCAGCCAGGCTGAGAGTCTGACCCTTAGCGTGATCAGTGTCCCTGAAGAACTAGGAGTGAGCGTGCTGGAGATTGCATCTCTCGATATTTTTATTTAAATTTTTCACGTTAACCGATCCTCCTCTCTTTTTGTTTTTATTGTGGTAAAATACGTCAAACTTGCCATTTCAAACATTTTTAAGTGTACAGTTCTGTGGTGTTAATAAGTAGGTCCGCTCACGTGTTGTGTGACCGTCCCCCCCGGCGTCTCCCCAGCCCGACCGCGTGCTCTCCGGCCACCGACCTGCGCCCTCCCTCCCCAGCCCCCGGCCGCCGCCGCTGTGCTCCCCCCGGCCGCCGCTGCTGTGCTCCCCCTGGCTGTGGCTTTGCTCCAGGCAGTCGGTGCTTCTGTCGGAACCTCCTCTGTCCACTCTGTCCCGTGTGAGCTTCGAAGAACACACACGGGGAAGGTGCTGGTTGTCCACACGGCAGTACTGGGGACTCCCTTCCCTTCCTTCCTCAGCGTCGTCCTCATGGCCGGCCGCTGCTGGTTCTCCGGTTCGGCGTGTGCTCCCTCTAGGGTCGTACCTCATGGCATCGCAGATAGGCCTTGTTGGCGAAAGAATATCAGTGACTTGGTCACCGCAAAGCACGGGCGGACGAGAGGGTTGGAGGTGTGGTAGCCCGTGTGCAGTCTCTCACCGTCCTCTCTGCAGCGACTGAAGTCAGGTCAAAGCAGACGCGATCACGCCAGGACCTGCCTTTTTCAGCGCTGCTCGCTGGCTGAACGGCCCGCGAACTCCAGGGTTCTTTAAAACGTTCCGTACTAAAGTATGCTGCAGCGTGGGGAATGTCTCTATGATTGTCTTCTGTGATATTTTTATTTCCAGTCAAATGCACCCTGTGTCCTTTTTATTGATGAAATTGACGCTATTACCCCCAAGAGAGAAGTTGCTTCGAAAGACATGGAACGAAGAATTGTAGCCCAGCTCCTCACCTGCATGGATGGTCAGTTTAAAATAATTCATTTTCAGATAATACATTGTGGGGCTTTTTTTTTTTTTTTTTTTTGTGGGGCTTTTTAATAGTGTGAGTAACGTGAGGATATAAGACATTCGAGTAGCATAACACAGAGTAAAAAATCCTTTTCCTAAAGGATCGGATCGTTAATTTCTTGGAGTACATCTTACGGTTATTTTAATGCGTTTATGCATACACGCGAGCACGCTAACATCGCTTTGCTTCGTACGATGCCGCGACTGCACCACTCACATTGTTCTAGGACTTGCTCTCTGTATCTTAACACTCCTCAGAAATGTGGCTGTTTTAATGCATTTAAATTTACCTTTTAACTCCTGCGTGGTATTCTTTTTTTTTTTTTAAGATTTTATTTATTTGTCAGAAAGAGAGTGAGAGAGAGATCACAAGTAGGCAGAGAGGCAGGCAGAGGCAGAGGGAGAAGCAGGCTCCCCGCCAAGCAAGGAGCCCGATGTGGGACTCGATCCCAGGACCCTGGGATCATGACCCGAGCCGAAGGCAGCCACTTAACTGACTGAGCCACCCAGGCGTCCCCTGCGTGGTATTCTTTAGGACAGATTTATTGTATTGTACGTAAGCATTCCCATTTTGATGGATATTTAAATTGTTTGTTTTTTTGCTTTGCAAGAAGCTGTAGGGAATCTCCTAAGTTGCCCTTTTTGGTGCACATGTATTTTTCTAGGATAGATACTAAAATTTAAGGTAATGGTTAGAGTTTACACACTTTAAATTTTATAGGAACTGGCAGACTGCCTTTGGAAGGGTTTGCAGTGTACAGTTCCCCGTCCTCTGAGATGCCCTGTGTCCAGGTCCCTCCACAACCCTGACTGTCACCGTGTTCTCATGTTTGACAGGCCGGTGGTGACAGATGGAGATCTCACCTTATTCTTCTTTGCATTTCCCTATTTTTGCTGGAGGTGGATCATCTTTCTGTATTTCTTGGCTCTTTGTATCACCCCAATCCCTTTCTCATCCTGTGCTTACTGTGTTAGTGAATTTTTTAAAATTGATTTGAAAGAATATTTTAATTTGTTATGGAAGCAAAGTCTTTATTATTTTATGTTATAGTTATTTCCTTCCAGTCTGTAACTTGTTTTTCAGTTTTGTTAAATTGTTTTTAGATAGAAATTTGGAGGAAAGGTAGATACACTTTTAGAACTAGATCCTAGCCACCGTGAGATAGTCTGGGGTTTTCGTACACAAGATACTCTGAAGTAGTGCAGGTGGGGCTCCTTGTGGTGCTGGTTGTAGGTTGCTTATTCTGCTGTTTTATTTTCGTGTAAAATTCTCTTGCCATATTTTGAGGCCCCTGTTCTGAATTATTATATCGAAGCTATGTTGTTACCAGTTACAAGATAGGCAGTTCCCTAAGAAGGAGAGAGACCCCAGGATGCACATTGAGACATAATGCTTATCCCATGATCGTAGAAGCTTTCTGATTTCAGAGATTTTACAATGTGGAAGAAAGGAATAAGTACCAGGACTAAGCAGATTACCCATTACTAGAACTTTACTGAAAGTTGAGGTTTCCGGTGTGTCTCCGTGTGTGTGTCTTAGGGTCCCCTCTGTGAACAGAATAGAGCAAGCAGTCAACAGTTTGGTGGACACAGTCTTGCCCCAAGTAGCCTGTCCCAGGTGGTGGTTTTTCCCCTACAATTTGAGAATTTTGTAAAATATTAATGCAGAGTTTATAAATTTGAATTTTAAAAATTTAAAACTTTTTTTTTTTTTTAAAGATTTTATTTATTTATTTGACAGAGAGAGAGATCATAAGTAGGCAGAGAGGCAGGCAGAGAGAGAGGGGGAAGCAGGCTCCCCGCTGAGCAGGGAGCCCGATGCGGGGCTCGATCCCAGGACCCCGAGATCATGACCTGAGCCGAAGGCAGAGGCTTTAACCCACTGAGCCACCCAGGCGCCCCCAAAATTTAAAACTTTTAAGTTAATTATTTTGAGCTAGGTAATAAGGAAACCACTTAAGAGCTACTTTTACCTAATTTCAAAAACTTAAAACTCAGGCATAATTTTAATTATTAGGAGCTGGAAAGCATCTTAAAATATTATCTTGTCCATGAGAAAGGGGTGCACGGGAGCCAGGACCCAGTGGATACTGTGGGTCATCAGCAAAGCCTGGGGCAGGCTCCAGAATTCTACATACACGTGTACAGCTAAGAGGCTACCCGCAAATGCGTGCTTTGTTTAGGAGAGCTGATGCCCCATGAATAGGTTTTACTCTGTGTGGGAAGAAATAAGACTTTGCTTCTTCCATAATATTCCAAAATTCAGATTTGTGGCTAACGTAACGTCAGTTTATCATGATCACATCATACTGGTGCAGAGGGAGAAGAAGAATGGTATTTATCTTGAAGTTATTGGCAGGAAAGGGCGGCCAGTCCTCGCCGAGGTCCGATTTTTATCTTTGATGCGACAGGAGAAAATAGCATTTGACGTTAGCGCTTCCATTGCTGCCTGTCGGTTGCCCGTGGGAGGGTATTTCCCATGACGGAGGATTTCACAGACTCCCACGACTGTTCTCATTGAGTTGTGCTCCTGACCCCTGGTACGCTCAGCACGCATCACCGAGCCCACAGCGTCTGAGTGAGGCCCTGGAAGGAGGAAGGGAATTCCCGCCATGGGGTAGGTAGCTGTGGGCGTTGGATCCACGTAACCAGCCGGGGAGCGGCTTTGGCTCCCTGCCAGCCTCGGTGCTGGGCGCTCAGCGTAGGCACGTCTTCATGGGAAGCACATGTGCCACTCATGACTGTAACATGCCGCCTCGTTCCCTTCAAGTTTCTCTTGCTGTCCAGTGACCTCTCGTAGCGTGAAAAGCCCTTGAGCTTTTATGCAGTTTTCAGAAAGTTTCTAAGAGCTTTCCTGTCTCACTCAAACCAACCGCCTTGTGCGTCTCTTCTCAACCCAAAATCCATCAAAGGAGTAGTCGCTGTCCGCTAAGTACAGGCTTGTGTTTCCAGTCTACACCACACTCCTGTCGCCACACGTCTGTCCCCAACGTTTTGCCGCGGCTACTCCTGGGACAGGCGTGGGGGAGCCTCTGTTGGCCGCATCTGGTGGCTCTCGGTGCTCCTCTGTCCGAACCTCTGTTCTTTAGTTTCCTTGTCTAAACACCTGCCTGTTCCGGGTGGCGGGGGTTGGCCGAGCGGCCGACTGCACCCTAGCGTCTGGCACGCAGCGAGCCGCCAGCGAGCATCTGGCACGCAGCGAGCCGCCAGCGAGCGTCTGCACGGTGCTTCTCAGAGCCTTCGCGCCTGTCCATCGCCTCGTTGGCCGCCTCGTCCTGGGCGTTGTTGGCACGCGTGGCTCGAGCGCCGGCGCGGCCTCCTTGCCCTGGCTGTCCGGCTGCTCCTTAGCCGTTCCCGGCCGTGCCTGCCTCCGTCACCCATTCCGTAGACAGAGGCGGTCTGTAAGGCTTCCCACTCGGCCTTCTCGTCTGCCTTCTGCCCGTCTCCCCGCTGTCTGATGAGCAGCTCTTCGGGAAACAAGGACACATCTGTAGCCTCGATGTCTGATCTGCGCCAGACTCCTCTCCCCGGCTGCCCGCCGGATGCCGCACGCTCCGTGGGCCCGGGCCAGACCCGCTTCCCTTCTCGCCCCCCTGTCCTCCCTCCCGTTTCCACGCTCTCCCCAGCATCGTGTCGCTCCTTGTCCAGACAGAGCGCTCTCGGTCTCTCCCCTGCCCTCGCCCTTCCTGGGGAATCATTTAGTGCTTCGGGCTGCACGTGCAGCCTCGCCCTGCAACTGGGCCTCTCCCACGTCTCCCCTGCGTTCCTGCCTCACTGTCTCCTCTGTCCCCCGATGACTGCCGTCAAATCACACTGAGCTGTCCCCCGCTCTCTTCCTCTCTACTCTTAGAATTGTCTTTCCAACACACACGTCTTCTCAAAAAAACCTTCCCTGGCTTCCTGTGGGCTAAGGAGTATTCTACAGATTCCTCGTGACTCAGCCATTAAGGTACTGACTTAGCATCCTCCTGCCTTGTTACCTCGTTACCTGTGAGGAGTGTGACCTCAGAGCTCAGGTCAGACCTCTGCCGGTCCACCCTGGCTCGGTGGCGAGGAGTGAGAGAGAAGGAGCTCGGGAAGGACCCGCACTGGGCCATGCACTCTGCCGTTCCCGAAACCGTCTCTAGATGACGCCAGGGCAGCCGAAGACTAGCGTGCACCGCCCCCCCTCGGTGTCCATGCCACGCGGCTGTTTGGAGACCAGCGCTGCCGGGCGGCCCCCTCTGAGCGCACCGTGTGTGCCTGTGCCTCTGCTGTCACTCATGCGCTCCATTCATGCGGAACTTCGTGCACCTGGGTCTGCTTAGGAGCGTCCTCCTCCTTCAGGGCCTTCCCTGAACGTGGCCTTCTCCGTGGATCTGTGCCGTCCTCCATCGGACGCTCCCCGCGATGCTCTGTTTATACCCGTCCCGTGCATCACGAGGGTTCTCAGGACACTGAGCTGCTTCAGGGCAAAGTGTGTATTTATCCTCCTCGTGTCTTTCACGTAATAGACCATTAGTAAGTGTTAGCTTTGTATGTATATTGCCGTGAAAACATGTGCTGCCCTCTAAGCGCTCAGGTGACTTACGTAAGTGCCGTTGTCCACCATCCCCGGTGCCTTGTTCACCGCTCACCCTGTGTCTGCTTCTTACCAGATCTGAACACCATGGCCGCGACGGCCCGGGTCCTCGTCATCGGAGCCACCAACCGACCGGACGCTTTAGACCCTGCTTTGAGACGTGCAGGAAGGTTCGACCGAGAGATCTGCCTCGGGATCCCAGACGAAGCCTCTAGGGAAAGGTATGCCCTGGGAAGATGAAGTTTGTGCGTCGCTGTGTCATCTGAATGGAATGCTTTGGAAACGAGGGCTGGGAAGTACCACATAGCCTTTTCTTTCTCTCTTCGTTTCTGTGCCAGTAACATTGATTCGGAATCCACAGCTGGTGTCACTATGTCGGCCAATCGGCTGAGGGACAGCGTGGGGAGCCGTGGAGCGGAGCCGTGCTCGCTGGCCCACGGGGAGGTTACATCGAGCACCACACTCACCTGTTGCGCTAAGCTGCTGAAGACACGGGTTTCGCGACCGCAGGCAGCCAGAGAGCTGAAGGCCGTGCGTGTTCGTTGCAGGACCAGCCTGTCCTAGTCGGGGGGAGGGGGCTGAGTGTCCATAGAGCACAGAAAGCTCCAGCAGCATCTCAGTAAGCAAGGGCTGCACGGGAGGCACTGGTGAGGCCGGGGAGCGGGAATCTAGCCGAGAGGTCTTCTGGAAGAGCGGATCCCTGGTGGCTTTTGGCTCCGGGTTGGTGACACTGATGTTGGCGTCTGTGGTCCCCAGCAGCTTTCGGGAAGAGTGGTGTGTAGTGAGAGGGCACTGTCACAGGAGGGCAGGAGGCTCGGGATGCAGGGCAGAGAGGTGTTCACAAGGCACGTGGGTGGGAGAGAGGGCGGGGACGGAGGCATCATTCTTCCTCCTTCCCGGCTCCTCAGTCCTTCAGCCTTGGATTGTCGGCCAGTCCTTCCTCAGCTACCGCAGCCCCCGTCGGGCCGTGCTGATCATGTCCCCACACGCGCGGTCTTCCGCAGTCACTCAGCCGTTCAGGTTCATCTGCTCGTGTTTGAACCCGCAGCACGGTGATCTTTAACGTTTCGGTGGTTCTTATTTATTCAGCAAACGTGCTGAGCATACGCCGCGTGCACACCACTGTGGAGGGCGAGATGACGAACGCAGAGAAGTAGGAGTCCTTGCTTTCAGGATGCACCCAATCCAGTAAGAGTTCTAGGAGGCAGGCCTGTGTTCTGCCTCAAGCCTTAGTTTCCGTCCAGGGCCCAACCTACGTAGAGACATAGACATGGTAGGACCCATCTGCTGGACAAAATCTCTGTTCATCTGCCCGGTGTCCCTCATCGACAGAGTCCTTAAAGGCTTTTGATGGCCGTATTTTGAAAAATTTGAAGCCTACAGAAAAGTTAAAGAATAGACGGTTAGTGTCTGTATGCCCTTTAGCTGGACTCCCCCCTCGCTAGAGCTGTCCACGCTTACCTTCAGCCTCTAGAGAAAACATGTATATTTGTGCGTGTACCTTTTTTTTTAATTTGCCAAGACATTTGAAGGGTAGTTGAGGACATGATGACACTTTAGCTGTAAGTCCTCCGATGGGACTGTCATTCCGTGTCACACCATTTCACCTCATTCCAGGAAATTTGATACTGACACAACGATAGTATCTCAATGTACAGTCCATTCTGATTTTCCAGTTGCCCCCAGGATGTCCCTGTTTAGTTGTTTGTGTAGGTATTTTTTTTTTTTTTTAAGATTTTATATATCTATTTGACAGAGAGAGAGAGATCACAAGTAGGCAGAGAGGCAGGCAGAGAGGGGGGGGAAGCAGGCTCCCCGCTGAGCAGAGAGCCTGATGCGGGGCTTGATCCCAGGACCCTGAGATCACGACCTGAGCCGAAGGCAGAGGCTTTAACCCACTGAGCCACCCAGGCGCCCCAGTTGTTTGTGTACTTTGTGTTTCATCTAGACTCCACTCCGGGATCGAACCCAGCTGAGTCCACATGACCCTGTAACCTTAGCCTGCCTCCTTGGGGAGGAAGCACGTTCATGACGTTGGTGGTTTCCCGGTGCCGCGAAATTTGAACATTCTCGATCGCTTCCTCCTGGTGACACTCAGGTTAGACGCTTTGGGCAAGAACACTGCCTGGGCGGTGAGGTGTTCTCAGCATCATGTCGGGAGGCTCACGGCGTCACTTTGTGTCACTGTTGGTCATCCGGTCACTCCGTTAGGAGGTTAGTCAGCGTTTCTTCCCATAAAGTTGCCTTTTTCTTGTCCACTTAATAAATGGAATCGAGACATTTCTGGTATCTGCAGTTACTATGGCTGCTTCTGTCAGTTTGTCCAAACTCCGCTGAAGAGTCAGAGTTGGTGCCGTGGCGTTCACGGCGGTGTTTCATGCAGGCCAGGCGCTCCGGCTTCGTCCCGGGCTTATGTCTGCTCTGCTTAAAGCCAGCTGGGGAGAGCGGGGTTCAAAGCCTCAAAGAGGGTAGCTCTTGAGTAGAATCATGAGTGAGACTCTTTTAAGGTAGCATATTTAAAAATATCACTTTTATCCTGATAAAAAACATAACAGTTTAATAATATTAACTTGATCCACTTTGCAGCAAATTTCTAGAACTTTGCATCTTGCAATTTCATCGTGCAAAATTAACATTCAGTGCCCATTACACACCCATTACTCCTCCTAAGAAAGAGTATTTCTTTTTTTTCTGAGACTTTATCATCATTATTAGTACTTAAAGATTGATTGATTAGAGAGAGAGAAACAGAGACCATGACCCTGAGATCATGAGCTGAGCTGAAATCAAGAGTCAGACGCTCAACTGAATGAGCCACCCAGGCAGTCCTAAGATTTTACTATTTTTAAGCAATCTCTACACCCATCTACAATCTCTACAATCTCTACACCCATCATGGGGCTCGAACTCACAACCCTGAGATCAAGAGTCAGACTTTCCACCGACTGAGCCAGCCAGGTGCCCCAAGAAAGAATATTTCTTTTTTTTTTAAAGATTTTTATTTATTTATTTGACAGAGAGATCACAAGTAGGCAGAGAGGCAGGCAGAGAGAGGGGGAAGCAGGCTCCCCGCTGAGCAGAGAGCCCAACGCAGGGCTCGATCCCAGGACCCTGAGATCATGACCTGAGTTGAAGGCAGAGGCTTTAACCCACTGAGCCACCCAGGCACCCCAAGAAAGAATATTTCTGACTGAGTTTTTGACAAGGGCAGAATGCTGTTTTCTTATTTTTATATTTGTGCCTAGCTCTGAGTCCAAAAACAAAATAGTTATATTATTGTATGCAGGTACTAATGCCTTAAATTTTAAGATGGGAAAAATACATAAATAGAATTGAGGTGTGTCAGTGTTTGTGTTGAGGAAATATTTAAGCACCTTTTGTGTACAAAGGAGGGAGGCAGAGTGGTTGGCATTTCAGTCACTAGTGTGAGTGATTAGAAGAAGGGTCAGTACAAAAAGGAAAAAACAAGGCCTTAGAGAGGGTGTATCAGGCAAAGCGTACCTGGTCTGGGGGTTCTTAAAGGTTTTTCCGAGGAAGCAGAGACTTTAAGGATAATAGCGATGAACAGGTCACGTGACGGTGAGATTATTCCGGGTAGGCCCTCAGGTGACTGAGCCCAGTGAGCCCAGGGACCTGGAAGAAGAATGCTGTGACTGTAGAGGAGGTAAGGTGTGGAAAGGCTGTCACGGAATGCAGAGGCACGTTACACACGCCTGGTAAGGAGTTGGGATTTCTCTGTGAGCGGTGGGAAGGAATTAAAGCAGTTAAATTACGTAGGACAGTGACGGAAAAAGATTTTTTATTTTGAAAAGATCGCTGTAGCTACAGTGAAGAATGAATGAAAGAAGAGCGAGAATGGGTTCTGGTGGCCCAAGGAGGGGCCTGTCGTAATATCCAGATGAGATGGCATTGGGCTTAAGGAGGTGGGAATGTAGGTTGAGATAACTGGAGTGTGGATAGGGCACAGCTGGGGGGGGGGTGCCTGGTGGGGGGAGCGTGGATGGGGCACAGCTGGATAATCAGACATTTAGCAAGTAGAGCCATGCATTGCATCTTGGCAGAAGGAATGCATGGAAGGTGGGGGCTGTGATCGAGCAGGAGGGAATATTCCCAGGTTGCTGCTGGTTTTCTCTGAGGGGATAAGAAGTAGTAGAGATAAGCAGGTGTTAGAGCAGGATTTGGGGAGAGCTGGAGCCGCTTGGGTTGGGCTAGACGTGCTTGCAGGCTGTCCAAATATAGACGTCAGCTTGGCCACTGGATGAGTCGGGAGCTGGGAGGAGGTAAAAGTTGGGGAATTACCAGCATACTGAAGGAGGCTGAAGTTCTGAGAGTAGAGCAGATTGGCCGGAGCACGAGGACCAGAGGTCGGAGGTCCTGGGGCAGGCCGAGGGCACGGAGGGAGCCGCCCGAGTGCTGGGGAAAGGAGAATGTGTGTCAGGGGAGCGAGGGGACGTGAGTGCTCGCCCCCCCCCCCCCCGGGAGGGACTAAGGAGAGCTCAGGAGGCAGGGCTGGAGCACCGTTGCTGGAATCGAGCACCTGGCGGTCCCAGTGACATGAGCTGAAAGCTTGTGAGTAGGCTGGTCGGGCAGCAGCCCGGTTGAGTGGCTGAGTGAGTGGTGGGAAGAGAAGAAACGAACTTCCACGACTCGACGAAGGGAGGTTTGGCCGTGCGAGGGGGTATTGGGGTGTTGGGGGCGGGTCAGGAGAAACCAGAGGACCTTGGAGTGCTGTGGGAAGGGGCGAGTGGAAGGAATGGGGAATGGGAGCGAGGGAGGTGCTGGCTGGGGCGCGAGGGCCCTTCTGTTGGAGTGGTCGTGGAGGGAAGGGGGGTGCAGGCCACGGGGCTCGTCGCCGTGGTACTTGGGAATGGTGTTTGTCTCCACGAATCCAGCAGTGAGATCGTCCGATGAAAGGCAGGCAGGTGACTGACAGAGGCTGAAGGAGGATGAAGGTCCGCAGTTATGTTCTTGGACGATTCAAGATGAGCCGGCTAGAATAATGGGATTTTTAGGCAGTGTTTAGGGCTGGGGTGGAGAATGGCACCAGTAGGCCTGGTCTCGGGGTTTCTCTCCCCTGAGTAATGCCCAGCAGTCGAGGTTCAGGCCAGGAGGGAGCCGAGATTTAGAATTTAAGAAAGAAAATAGAGGCCCTGGGGTCCAAGTTGTAGAAAGAGGAGCACCTGCTGAGGAGCGGCGAGTTCAGGGATCCGTCCAGGTCCAGAGCAGATTTGAGGGAGACGGTGGACTGAGTGCGAGGGGCTCGAGCCCGTGATCTCAGAGGTCAGCCAGCTCTGCCTCGTGTCCCTGTGCCTTTCCCTGGAGAGCTGACATTTTCTAGCTTTCGTTTGTTTACCTGTAATAAAGGAGGAATGGTAACAGTGCCTCATTTTACCTGTAAGACGCCAACGGGACTGTACCTTTGAAAGGGTTCTTGTAAAGACTGCGTTAACGTCCCCGGCACGACCTCCCACACATAGGCATCTGAGGGTAGCTGCCGATATTTTCCTGGACTTTAAAAGCATTTTGTTACAGAAGATTGCAGCGCACACGAAGCAGTCCGGTAGAACTGTTCAGTTTCTGTCGCTGCAGAGCAAGCCACTGCGGCATTTCGTGGCTTTCAGCCACAGTCATTTTATTGTCTCTCCCAAGTCCCGTGGGTAAAGAATTTAGGTTCTGCCTCAGGGCGCCGTGCGGTTGCAGAGACAGTAGCTAGAGCTCCGAGCCGCAGGGCTGGGCTCATCTGTGCACCTGCTGCCTGTCCGTGTGTCTGCCCCCTCCTCCCCCGTCCCTGTGGCACCCTTCATGGGACCCTGTGTGCTTCCTCAGAGCCGAGAAGACTCGAGTGGCAGGGTTCCTGCTGGGCAGTCCCGCAGCCTCCATTCAGCTGCCCTGCGCTGTTGGCGAGCCCGGGCTCGAGGAGAGGGGCCAGAGACCCCAGCTCCCAATGAGAGGAGGCTCAAGCACTTAGACGTTCTTTAGAACTCCTGGAACAGTGAGCCCCATGTCTCTTCACGTTATGATCATTTCAGTCTTGTTCTGTCTGTCCCCGACTTTTTTCTCCCGGAGCGTTTTAAAAGCAAAAGCCAGGCAGTGTGTCATTCCCTCTGTAAATACTTCAGTGTCTCATGGATAAAGACTTTTTATTTAACATCCATGAGTGCCGTTATATACGTCACAAATAATTCTTTAATGTCCCTGATAACCAACCCCTAGGCACAGGTTCGTGGTGTATAATTGCGTTACGAATTTTGAGTATAACCGTATTTAGCATTTTCATTTCTCCCCTGTATAAATATGTTCGCTGCTGAGCCACGTCCTATATCAGGATCATATAATTTTTCTTCACCATGTTAACTTTTCTGGAATTTATAATTGTCGTGTCTTTTTCATTTGCTAACCCTCTTGCAACTTTTTCACATTCCGTTTCCTCCAGGCGTCTGTGTGTGTGTGTGTGTGTGCCTGTGTGTTTTGGTCTGTCCTGTGCCTTGTGTCACAGGGAGAGGCAGTGAGACACGTGGGTGAATTCGGAGTACAGGGCCTGCTGTGTTGGGAGTCTGACCGGCGATGGAGTAGCAGCATTTCCTGCGGGCGCTTTCCTCGAGTGGCAGAGTGAGGCTGATGGGACAGCGGTGGTGTGAGCGGCTTTGTTGAGGCCTGAGTGTCACTATAAAGCAGTCAGATGACCAGCTAACATTTTAGCTAGAAAACGCCACGCGTCCCTTTCCGAAGATGCTTTTTTGTTGAGTCACTTCAGGTTTTTCCAGAAACGGACATTGAGGCAGCACCGCGGGCCGCAGGTCTAGCTGACATGGGCAGGGGAAGGAGTGAGGGATCGCACACCCTGTTTTCCTGGTGGAGGGGGCTCGTGGTTGTCTGCGCGCCCGGACCGCCCCTCTCCTGCTTCAGGCTCGGCGGAGAGCACACTCCGGGCATCCTGCTGACTGCCGGCGTGCAGAGGATGTGGGGTCTTGGCGCTTCTCACATGGGCTGTCCGGAACTTGCGGGTTTGGTTGCTCCGCCGCGGCCCCCGTTTCTGCCGCCCAGCACTTGGACGCCTCTCGTTCCCGCTCTCTGGGGTTCGCCAGACAAATCTCCCTTCTCGTTAGTGCACCTCTCTGAGAGAGCTTAATCTGACTTTGTCCCCTCTCCTAGGTCATTTGTCATTCTCCATCCACTTTGTTTCTTCATAAATGGCGGTTCACTCGGATTGTGCTAATATAAATAAAGGACTGAATAAAGAAAGAAGAGGGGGCACCTGGGTGGCTCAGTGGTTAAGGCCTCTGCCTTCGGCTCAGGTCATGATCTCAGGGTCCTGGGATCGAGCCCCGCATCGGGCTCTCTGCTCAGCGGGGAGCCTGCTTCCCCCTCTTTCTCTGCCTGCCTCTCTGCCTGCTTGTGATCTCTCTCTCTCTGTCAAATAAATAAACAAAATCTAAAAAAAAAAAAGAGAGGCAAGTCTCTGGTGCAGAATTCCCATGATTCGTGTGGATGTACTGCCCTGAAGGCGTGGAGGCTGACTCCCTGCTCCTCGAATGCGAGCTGGGCATAGCACAGTGTGGAAGGGGGAAGGACTAACCTCACGACAGAGATCCTGCCAAACACGGCGTCCAGCCTGCTGGTCAGGGTTCACGTCCCAGTGCGGAGGGGTGCGAAGGACGCGCCACCTCTGTGCTCTTCTTCCCAAAACACGTTAGCTTAGTCTAAGCACCATAAAAATATCAGAATAATCCCGCCGAGGGGTCGCAAGATTCTGGGCCAGTAATCCTCAACACCGCCCGTAGTAGTAGGGCTGGGGTGTGGGGTATATGGAACCCTGTGCTGTCTTTGCAATAATTCTGTACATTTGAAACTTCCAAAATAAAAGGTGTATTTTTTAAAAATGAGTTAAAATTCTTCCTATTTATAGGCAAATATGACATTAAACCTGGATCATTTATTCTGGGAACCCCTAATATTTGAATCTTTTCTAGGGGTTTACCGGCCTTAGGGCATCAGCTAGAGCTGACTCAGAGACCCGGGGAGCCTTTCTCTTAGGTAGTAAGACGTGTCCGCGTCAGAACCCCCCAAACACCCTTCCCTTCGGTCTCCTAGCAGTATAAATACCTCTCTCTGCATGGAGCTGTGCTGGGGCCGGGAGCTGGAGACCACCGTTGACGGCTTTTGAAAGACCTCATACAAATACAGACTGAACTTCTTGTTTCCCGTTCCCATGACTCCCTTCCAGAACGGGCCGGGCTCTGGGTGGCAAGAGTCCGGACAACCTCCTGGTTCCATGGACTATGGATTTCGTGCTTCAGATTCTTGTTGTTTTTCCAGGCAGAGGAACTGTTGCCGCAGTCGTCACTTTGCCATCTGGAAACTGGTGATCTCTTCCTGGGTCTTTTCTCCTCCTCTGCAGTTTCCAGAGTATGGCAACTGGAAATATCTACATTTTTTTCAGAAATAGAAGCTGTAACCGAGAAAAGGGTGATACTTATTTTATGTTAGCTATTTCTTCTAACGTTCTGAGAGTCTTAGTAGTTTGTGAAAACGGTTTTACGGTGGAAGATTTTTTTGCTTTCTGTTGTGTGGAGTGTCTGAGTGAGTGAGTTTTCGTTGGTCAGAAATGTCTATCTGCTGATTTTCTGTTCACTTACATGACCTCAAGTGACTTTTCTGGAACTTATTCTCCATCAGTGCTCCTCTGCCCTACAACTTGGGAGATTCCAGACGTTATTTCCATGTCTGAGTTCATCTGTAATATCACGTATGTGAATCGTAATAACTAACACTTGGGCGCTCACCGTAGCTCGGCGGCTGCTCGGAGGGTTCCGCACGTGTTCATGCCGACCCCTCTGTGAGCGAGCGCTCCTGTAATCCATAGCGAACAAGCGACAAAACCCGAGTGCACGGGGCGGTAACAGGCCCAGGCGGGGAGCGGCAGGGCGGGCTGCACAGCTCCCGGCCGGTTTGTTTCTTCACGAGCTCTTACCGCAGACTGTCCGAGGTCCTCCTCTGATGGCCGTTACCTAGAGGCCCACGTTTCCCTGGCCCTACCTGGTGCCGCTTCCGGTGAGCGGGCTTTCTCTCCCGCGCAGCACGGAGAAGTTGGGGAAGTAAATGTCCTAACATGCAACCGGAGGTTAAGGCAGGTAGCAGCCTAGCTTTTTGTGACGAATAGAACTGATAGTCCGGTGGCTTTTATTTCTGGCAGATGTCCATTTAATCTACTCTCAAAGCGGAATTTACTTCAAATAAACAGTAACTTGTTTTGACTAGTGGGTCACGAATCTGAATTTTTTTGCCCTTGTCTTTCCTACAGAATACTTCGAACTTTGTGCAGAAAACTTAGACTTCCGGAAAGTTTCCCTTTTCGTCACTTAGCTCACCTGACGCCGGGCTTCGTTGGCGCGGACCTGATGGCGCTGTGCCGAGAGGCGGCCATGGGCGCGGTCAGCAGGGTCCTGATGGCGTGGCAGGAGCGGCGGCCCACGGATCCCGAGACTGCAGGTTCGCCCCCTGGACGAGGCCGGGAAGACCGGAATGGAGCCGAGCCCCCTCCTGAACCACCGGCGTGTTCTGTGCAGGTACCTTCACCTGTCCTGCTGTCGGCCACCCAGCAGGCGTCCGTGGAGTTGAGGTGTATGATTTTTGGTTTTATTGGCATTTTATCCACAGCGTGGTGATCAGTTACACCCAGAATGCCTGTGGTTTCCAAAGTACAACTTGTTTTACGTTTTTAGCTGGTCCTGAGTAAGATCCTTTCACAACACGGATTATAAAATTGTGGAGCAGGGGTTGGCGAACCACGGGCTGCCCACCCGCTGCCTTTTCTTGGGACACAGGCGTGTTCCCATTCACCACGTCACCTCCCTACTGTCCCGCCTCACGGCACAGTGCACCCGGGAGGCCCCCAAAGCCTACAGTGTTGACCCTGCAGGTCTGGCCAGAGAAAGTTCTCCAGCTGCTGTCAGGGCACCGGGCACTTGGTTCTGTTCCCTGGTTACCGTCTGCTCACGTGGACCGGCACAGTCTACTGCGAGCTCGCTGTACACGGCTCTGGAGGACGGTCCGTGCTCCAGCCGTGAGCTCTGTGAGTCGTGAAGACTCAGCACAACATTTGTGTAACCCTCGATGGTTTGTGCAGAGGTTTCACGTGGCTTCGTGATCAGAGGAGCTGAGCGTGGGAGACCGTGGCCTGCCCGGGCCGTGCGGCCTCTGCTCTCCAGAGCGGGCATCCTGGTGTGTGGTTGCAGATGTCTTTTTCCTCTTACTCATTTGGAACCACAGCTATATCTGTTAAAATTCACAGTGAGTGTCGTCCTTATATAATGCTGCATGTAAATTAGAATTTTTTTTTTTAAGATTTTATTTACTTATTTGAGAGAGAGAGAGCACAAGTAAACAGAGTGGCAGGCAGAGGGAGAGAGAGAAGCAGGCTCTCTGCGGAGCAGGGAGCCCGATGCGGGGGTCGATCCTGGGACCCTGGGATCATGACCTGAGCCGAAGGCAGCCGCTTAACCAACTGAGCCACCCAGGTGCCCTGTAAGTTAGGATTTTATGAATTGAATTGCTCAGTTACTTTTCACCGATCCTTTCGTGTTCTTTACAAAGCAAGAAATCTGCCTTTGAAGCTCAAGGTTCAGTGTAGTCCTAGGACGCCGGCTGTCTGTGTAGGGGACAAGCTCCCGGGGAGCCGTGCTGTGAATGACATTCCCACCAGCATGACTTCGGTTTAATTTCATCAAAATTCACGAAAAGCTGCTGTTCGAATCTTTATAAATGAAACGTGGGAATCGGTGGTTGTGGAAATGAACCCGCCAGCCCTGGCGTTGCCTACGGACGCCATCCCCCTGCGTCCCATTCCGGTCAGTGGACCTGCCCCCCCGCCGAGCCGCATGAGCCCTGCAGGGCCACATAAATGCCTGTGTCCACGGGGAGAATTGTTAAAACACACGAAAGCTCTTATAGCTTGAAGAAATACCGCGGTAACGATTTTTAAAGGTACGCGATAACTTTTTCAGCAGACTGCATGTTTGTTCATCTTCCCCCTCGATCGCTCCCTGTCAGGACGAGTTGCGGCGGCTGCTGGAGCTGCTGAGAAGCCAAGACCCCCTGTCCGAGGAGCAGCTGCGGGGGCTGTGCATTGAGTGGGGTGATTTCACCGCTGCCCTGTCCTCGGTCCAGCCCTCTGCCAAAAGGGAAGGCTTTGTCACCGTCCCCAATGTGACTTGGGCAGATATTGGCGCCCTGGAAGACATCCGGGAGGAGCTGACCATGGCGATACTGGTAGGTGTGTCGGCGGCTGAGCGCCCGGTGTGTGCACGAGGCTGCGTGCCGAAATGGGCTGGGCTCAGGCTTTCTTCCGTGGGTCCTGGTGGATTCTAATTAAGCCTCCAACAGCGCTTTCTCCTTCTGAGATCTGCTTTAGGCCTATTCTTATCGTTGTGCTTGAATTCTTGGCAGTGAATGTTAAAAAAAAAAAAAAGAAAAGTAGATTTCCACCAAGAGCCAACTGTTTGAGAAATATTTTCTCAACTCGCTCACACTCCTACGGGTCAAAGCAGTTTAGTGCCTATGAAACTTTGAATTAATATTTTTTAAAATTTCATTTATTTATTTGACAGAGAGAGAGAGGGAACACAAGCAGGGGGAGTGGGAGAGGGAGAAGCAGGCTTCCCGCCGAGCAGGATTTTAAGATGCGGAAGTATCATATCCTTATGTTTAGAACGTTTGAATTCCTCAAGAGCAGGGATTCCCGTATTTATCACCTGGGCCCCATGCTCGTGTCGGCAGCATGCACTGAGATCATTCGGGCACACGGATAGTTGTAACGACGGTCGCGGTGTTGTTCTTCACAGGCACCGGCACGCAACCCCGATCAGTTCCGAGCTCTCGGATTGGTGACTCCCGCTGGGGTCCTCCTGGCTGGCCCCCCGGGCTGTGGGAAAACGCTGCTGGCAAAGGTACGGGGTGAGCGCAGCTGCCCGTGTTTTCTTTCTTGCTCTCCGGGAGGAGAGTAGGAATTTAACCTCTGTCTTACAGCGAGCGGGTTTTCCGTAGTCTCTATTACAGGCTCTTTCTAGCAAGAGTGGCCGTTTCTTCGGGAAGCTTTCCCACTTTTATTTTAATGACTAAAGGTACATCATTGGAAATTTGCACAAGAAAAAGATTTTTACATCAGCCATCGCTCCATCAATTTTAACACTGCAGTTACCCTATTTTCTGTTACTCTGGCTTTTTAGTGAGCGCTGTCGCATAGCTGTGGTTTATAGCTGACCTCGTTTCCTGCTTTCGTGTAGTTATCCTCTTTAAGTATTTTCCTCTGTGTTCCTTGTAATTGTTATTTTAAAAAACTTTCCTTGTAATAGAAAATATACAGAAGCCAAAGAAGAACGCCCTACTCATGATCCTCTCACGGTGGCTAACCACTGCCTTATTCTGTGGTCGGTCCTTCCAGACGTCCTCCATACACGCATGTCCCAATGGTACATGTGCGTAACTTTGCACATGTTTTGACAAACATAAGGTCTTTTGTCAACATATATATACCTCAGTATTTTAACATCTGTCTAGTAACTTGTCATGAAGATATGCTGTAACTTACAGAAATGATCCCCCATTGAAACCACACTACGTTGAATAGTCCTGTACTTACATTTTTTGTACTTCAACTGATCATTTTATTAGATTGCATTCCTAAATAATTTTTCAATAAAAGGAGTGCATGTTTTTAAAACTTTTGACCCCTTACCACTTGAACAGAGTGACCCATTACCAGATTACCTCTGCTCCATCACCAAAGTGCCTTCTGGACGCTTTGTGCAGATTGGACCCCGCCAGCGTGAGTATCATTCTGCACGCCCCAAGTTAGCGAGCACCAGTAATGCTACTTTTAATGTCTGATGGTCGGGGAGGCAAAGATGGTATTTTACACTATCTAATTCACATTTTAAAAATTACCACTGGGCTTATCAAACTATATATTTATTGGCTATTTTTCTTAATGAAACTGTTCATATCCTTTGCTTGTTTTTCCATTGTCATGCGTGTGATTTTATAATCATTCTTCATATATTAAAATGCTTTTTGTGTTTTTTTTTTCATATTTATCTGGGCGAATTTCTCAGTCTGTGTCTTTTTTCCTTTGGGGTCATACATAGTAGACCCCTCTTCCTTATTTGTAAGTTATGTGGGCTGTCATTTTTAATATCTGTATAACATTTCATCTTTTACTTGGCCCTCATCGGCTTTTTAAATTATTTGAACTACTTGTAAAAAGGAAATGAAAATTAATAGCACTTTTATAGGTGCCACAGCAGGCACAGAATTTGTGACTGCTCCGTAAATATCCGCTAGCCACAATAAATACCAAATATCCGTGTATCAAATAGCACACATGTGAAGTTTTCCAAACTTACTGTTACCGATATGACTACATTTCCTTGCTCCGTGCTTCCTGCGCTCTTCCAGGGCCTGGCTATACGGGGGCGGGGGGGGGGGGTGTTAGAGCTGGGGCAGGGCAGAGGGCACCATGGAGGGGGCAGAGGGCGCTGCAGCAGGACAGAGGGCACCACGGAGGGGCAGAGGGCATCGCAGTGGGGGCAGCGGTTTCCTGGGCAGCGGTTCTAGGAGGACAGAGCTGGAAAGAAGGGCCTACCTATGAATGTGTAAGTGCCTCAGGCAGATGCAGGTCCTGGGCCTGGATGCCTTGTCATGTTTGTTTAACTACTTACATCTGCCTTTGAGTAGCCCTTCCGTGGCAGAAGGGAGGCAGCGTGGGTTATTTGAAATCTGTAGACCGGATTTTCCTCTTCTCCCTACTCCCGCCTCCCCGACTGCCAACAACTTGGTACCTGTCTGTGTGCCCCCGTTCTGGCACCGGCCCCTGCGTGGGGGGAGTCTGACCGAGGACGCCGTGGGTGGCCCTCAGGCTCACTGGGTCCATGAGCCCAGGCAGTGTTTGTGCAGCTCTGTACTTTTTCCTGGGAGAGGGGTCACCGCTTTCTTCTGATGCTCCAGGAGGTACATGCCCGAAAATCTCGAAATGGTAGACAATGTCCTTGAATGGCAGAAGCAAACGTTGCTGTAGAAAAGTCGTGGAACCACTTACAGGTCAGAACCTGGCACGCTAGTCTGGACCATGAAATGAAGATTTGGGTTAATCTTGGTTGTTTTGTTTACTCACGGTCACAATAAGAGAATACCATTTTTCTGAACGCTGGCTCATAGAAGGTGTGCGAGTAGCGTAAGGTCAGGGCAGGTGGTTGCTGGAGCCAGCGCCCTGCGTGTCGGTGAGTGATGAGGAAACCGCGGAGGGGGAGTGAGGTCAGTGAGCGCCCGGAGCTCTGGCCTGAAGCAGGCAGCTCCTGAGCGCGCGCTGGAGCCTCAGGCTGATAACCTGTGAAGAAGAAGTACACCGTGCTCACCGCGCTGCCCCTGGGAGACGAGATGGCCAACAACCTCAGGACCTCTTGGGGGTGTTCGTGGTTAAATCTCGGCGATCTGGCAGGCGGAAGCTGGAAACCTGATGCGGGCGCGTCAGCCTTCGTTAGATGTGCTCCCTGACTCTCCCGTCCGTGTCGTGTGGAGTGAAAGCTGGGACAGAGGCCGAGCGCTCCCCCCGCGGCAGAGCGCGCGTGCGTTCGTGGGCTCGCCACGTGCTCGGCCACTTCCCTACCCCGTGCCGGCAGCTGTTGGAGGCGAACCCGGCACCTCCTGCGGCGGCAATCCCTGTCTGGGGAGACAGGTGGGGCACGAGCGATACCGTAACCGGGGAGGTGCAGCGAGGTTAGGCTGGAAATAAGCAGATGTGCTGTTACACTGGGCGGGAGGTGGCTGTTTGAGGTAGTGACGTTCGGGGATGCCGACGGTCGGCGGGGTCCTGAGGGACCGGCTGGCCACGTGAGGCAGCAGGGACAGAAGGGGAAGGCTCTTCCAGGCAGAGGGAACGGCAGCGGCAGAACCCCTGCCGTGGGGAAGGGCTGGTGAGTTCGAGATCCAGGGAAAGCCAGTGTTTGGACTAGGGAGAAGCTGTCCCATCCCAAACTCCAGGCTTGTGAACTGTGGTTAATGTTTCACGCTGTACTCAAAGATGAACGCGAATCCTGGGGAAACGATACGATTGATACGTGCTGGGGACGCTGTGAGAATGGGTGGGAGGAAAGCAAGAGGGCGAGGAAACCGGTCAGGGGCTTTTCGGTTTGGTTTCTTTGCATATCCGGGCAGGAGAGGAGGCGGTCTGTGTGTGTGGAGAAGCAGAGACTGGCAGACTCCTACGTTTTGGCATCAGAGCTAACAGGACTTGCAGGCAGATTGAATGATGTCACAAGACAGCTAAAAGCTGTTGGAGTTGGAAGTGCGGGGTGTGGAGGGAGTTGGACGGATCCATGCGTCCTGCTCTGTCAATGACGGATTTGAGATGTGTGTCCGATCAGGAGGGACACGCCGAGCAGTCTGTTGGGTCCGGATCTGGAGCTCCGAGGTCAGGCTCCGAAGAGGAGAGGAAGGAGCTCCCTTCCCTGGTCCTCGTGAAGCCCTGGGTGATTTGCTCAGGGTTCACCTCTGCATTCAGGTGACCTTCAGGTGATGTTTGTCGGAGTCTGCATGTGTCTGCTTCGTGCTTCTCTTTGGCTTTGAGCCATGCAGTTTAATCGTTATTAAAAATAATCTGGAAACGCTGGCCCTTGGCTAGGGCTGATACCGATGTTTTTGAATTTGGGGTCACGAGCGAGTGATTGCTTTCACTGGGCAATCTGCTTGGATGCAGAGGTTATGGTCTCACTGGGACTCCAGGCTGGGGCTACGAGTGTGCAGATGCACGTGTGCGAGCGAGTTTACGGAAGCGGAACCCTGACACAAACGTTCGTCATCCGATTTCTAGTCTAAGGGATTCTTAGAAAGTTTGAGGTGAACATTCCTTGATTTTTTTTTTTAACCCGTTTCTCCTTTTCCCATATGTGAACTGCGTCTAATAAGGAAAAAACGGCTGCAAGAGAAGGGAAACAGCATAAACTGCAGAAGCCCCTATGCTGTCGCGAGTTGCTGTCACCTCCCGCCGTACTTGTCTGACGCACATCCTTTGGTTTCCTCTCCCCAGGCTGTTGCGAACGAGTCTGGACTGAACTTTATATCGGTCAAGGGCCCCGAATTGCTCAACATGGTAAGTCATGTGGCGTCAGCCACGAGTGTAGGTTGGGAGACTCGCGGCCCCTCCAGTCACGGGCTGCGGCGTCCTCAGTCCTGGAGACAGACGCGGCATGTGGGTAAAATCTCTGCTGCGGGCGTGAAGATGTGAGCTTTGCTCTGCGGTACCGAGTGTGTGCAGCTGCTCTCCCATCAGCTCGGAACCTCCGTGTTCCCACCTGCAAAATGGAAATAGCATTCAAAGTGTGTGCTCCGTGCCGAGTGTTCATCACACGCTGTGCGCACACGGTCGGCCCTCGAGCGGCCTGGGTGTGAGCTGCGCAGGCCCACTTACATGCGGCACTTCTCAGCAAATACGGTCCTGGCCGTGTGTTTTCCTCACATTTTTTCTCTCCTGCTAGTAACTTTATTGTAAGAATTCAGTGTGATACACAGAACGTACAAAGGAGGTGTCGCGCGACTGTTCATGTTGTCGGTAAGGCTTCTGAAGGTCAACAGCAGGCTGTCGGTGGTTCAGTTTTGGGGCAATCAAAAGTTACACATGGATTTTCAATGGCAGCCCCTAACCCCACGCGCATCGTCAAGGGTCAGCTATATTCTTCAACAGCCCTGTGAGATACGGATTATTGTTTCCTCTGATTCCTGATTTCCAAACAAGGAAACTGAAGTCTGCAGGCCACACACATCTTGGCCAAAGTCCGAGGGCTGAGGGTGGAGAGCTGAGATTGAGTCTCGGTTACGCGACTCCTCGTCTGCTTGCTGTGCCCTGGTGTCCTGTGGTTCAAATGACTGAGGTGGTTTTTTTCTTTAGAATAGGCTCCGCACCCAGCGTGGAGTCCAACACGAGGCTTGAACTCTTGACCCTGAGATCACGACCTGAGCCAAGATCAAGAGTCAGACGCTCAACCGACTGAGCTACCCCGGCCCCCCCCAAATGACTTAAGTTTTAATAAATAAAAGTACTTTGGGGGAAAATACTACCATACTATATAGTACCTTCTTTCTGTATTTAGCAGTTTGTATAGTATCTCAAATTTAAGAGATATTGGATATCTTATCTCTTCCTCCCTGTGAGAAGTAAAAATGCTGTTCTGTCGGGTACTCAGGCAAAGAAGTGAAAGTAGTATCGTTTATCTTAAAAGGCCTTTTAGGGGCACCCGGCTGGCTCAGTTGGTGGAGCGTGTGACTCTTGATCTTGGGGTTATGAGTTTGAGCCCCACATCGGGTGTAGAGATTACTTAAAATCTTTTTTTTTTTTTAAGATTTTATTTTTTATTTATTTGACAGAGAGAGAGAGAGATGGCAAGTAGGCAGAGAGGCAGGCAGAGAGAGAGGGGGAAGCAGGCTCCCTGCTGAGCAGAGAGCCCGAGAGATTACTTAAAATCTTAAAAAAAAAATTAAAAGGCTTTTTACGTCTATCCTCCTACCAGTTTTTGTGTGTTTCCTATTGTATGTGATACTTTGCTCCCAAAGTAGGGATTCATATTGAAGCGTTTCCTGCAGGCTTTCTATGTACGTCTTTACTTCCCTCATGCTTCATTTCGGCGTTCTGGTGGAGGTGTTAGAAATGAACCTTGGAGGGAGAGGATTGATCAGGGATGAGGCTGGAAAAGAAGGTTCTGCGGGACAGTGAAGGGCTGTCCTACCTCGCTGGAGCTGGGATGTCCTCTCCAGAATCACAGAGACTATAAAGCCGGTATATCGTTGTGTTAACTTTATTATGAAACATCCCAAGCACAGAAGTTATGGAGAGTAACGGGATGAACCCTTCTTGTATCTGTCACCCAGCTTCGAAAAGACACACAAAACCAAGATGCTTGAAGCCCCCTGCAGACCTTCCCGAACCACGACCCCGTTTTCTCTCCCGTAGAATTTACCACAATCCTGAATTCGCTGTTCATTTATTCCGTGTACTTTCTACACTTACTCTGTATGTACTTATCCCTCAGCAATACTCAGTTTTATCGTACGTGTTTCAGCAATGTTTAGGGGATAATTGGAAATTTGAACAGTTGCCGGATGGTTGATGTTCAGAGAATAACTTGTAGGGTGGATTCGGTGCTGGGGGTGCAGAGTGCGCTTGTCCTGATGAGCGCCGAGTACGGCGGGGGGAGCAGATGATGATCGAAGCTGGGTGATGGGCATATTTGGGGTTCCGTATACCATAATACCCACTTTTGTTACATGTTTAGAACACTTTTATAAACAGTAAAGGAAAAACAAAAAAAACCACTTTACGTAAGTGGTACGTGTTTTTTTGTAACTTGATTTTATTGTTATTTTTGTTAAACATTTTAATTCTTTTAGAGTTTCTGGACCCAGTTCCGGGGGGGAGGAGGGGGTTCCCCCCAAAAACATCGAGCAGTCTCGGACACCGGCACGGTGTCTAAGAACTCGACTCAGTTCAGCTCAGTTCTGGCACAGTCTGCCAGGACGCAGCCTCGGACTCCAGAGGCTAGGGGCTCAGTCCTAGAGGAGGGTCCCCCATCCTAACACCAGGCCCCAGGCTGTCACCAGATTGGAGGTTCCAACAGCCTCCTTAGTTTCTGTTAATTTGCTAGAGCAGCTCACAGAACTCAAGAAAACATTTGTGTTTGTTGAAGGATATGATAAAGGATAAGAAGAGATACATGGGGCAAAGTCCCCAAAACAGGAGTCTCACGGGGCTTGGGGCCTGGCTGCAGGCACGTGGTGGCAAACTGGATCCCTGGCATAGAAGGACCGAAAAACTGTCCTCTTGGGTTTTTATGGAGGTGTGATTACATAGCCACGATCGGCTGAGTCACTGACCATTGGCTGATTCAGTCTCCAGCCCCGTCCTGTATGGGGACGTGGGGGTGAGCAGGACTGAAAATTCCATTCCTCTAACCACACGGTCCTCCTGGTGGCCAGCCCTGCTGTCGGGTGGGGTCCACATTCACCTTGATTAGCAAGACTTTCACTTTCACTTTCGTGGCTCTGACGGGTCTCGGAAACTATGGGTGAAGACCAGATATATCTGAGTGACCAAGTAATTATTTCTTCTAAATCATTCTATCACAAATATTATTTTTTTAAAGATTTTATTTATTTATTTGACGGAGAGAGAGAGATCACAAGTAGGCAGAGAGGCAGGCAGAGAGAGAGGGGGAAGCAGGCTCCCCGCTGAGCAGAGAGCCCGATGCGGGGCTTGATCCCAGGACCCTGAGATCATGACCTGAGCTGAAGGCAGAGGCTTAACCACTGAGCCACCCAGGCGCCCCTCACAGATATTATTTTGTCGATATGTATACTTTAAGTTCTTTAGTCTTCTGTGTGGTATTCCACTGCATGAATATAACCACAGATTTTAAAAAATCAGCTTCTTTCTTGATGGTTGATGTTTAAGTTGATGTTTAGGTTGAACATTATATATACATATCCTTTCATACATTTGGAAGCTATTTGCCCCAAAGGTATGTATTCAGAGGAGAATTGCTGTTTCTTCTAAGGCGTGTGCACTTTCAAAAATAGAGAGTTTTGCCTGCTTTTTTCCCAAGGTGGTTGTTGCTGAGGTACACCTCCCCCGGCTGTGAAGGGGGTCCCCATGTCCTCACCAGTGCCGGCGGGGTCAGCTCTGAGGAGCACGAAAGGTCATCTCACTGTGACCTGAACTGTTCTCTAGGGAGAGATGTGGGAAGAGGTCTGTGGCGGAGTCCGGAGTGACGGGCAGAGAGGAGGTGGTCTATTGAGGAAGATCGACTTCTTGCGGTTAGAAAATGCATTTGCTCTGGGGAATTTCAGACTCAAGGGGTCTGACGACGTCCAGCAGATGCGCAGATGTGGGTCTGGAGTGCTGAGATTTGGGGTGGCCCCTGAAACCCTGGGGATGGGCCGGGTCTCTGTCTGCAGACAGTTGGGAGAACTGACGGCAGGCTGGGAAACAGTGCAGACGTGAGAAGCACAGTGAGCAGAAGTACAAGAAAGGACATGGCAGCCGTGAGGCGAGGACAGTTCTGCTCCCAGGAGACTTAGTCCTTCATCACCATCGCCCGCGGTGCCTCTCACACCTGCGCGACTTTGTCATAAGACAGCACAGCAAATATGTTGTGATATGGTTTTCAGATTCTGTCTTAGCCATTGTATTATGAAAAACCTGCTTTGCTTTGTCAGCCAGTTCGAAATTTTGCAAGAACAATTTCTTACGCTTCGCCAACAGTGAGACCGTATTCTCACATGTGACTTTCTGTGTGGATTAGTCCTATGTTATAGCTGCTTGTGAATCGCTGTTTCTTGACTGATCTTACTGTTTTGTAATTTGATTTAGATTTTGTTTTTCTTTAAGTTTTTATTTATTTAAGTCATCTCTAAACCCAACGTGGCCTTAAACTCGTGGCCCCGAAATCGTGGCCTTACTCGTGGCCCCGAAATCGAGAGTTGCATGCTCCTCCAACGGAGCCAGCCAGGCGCCCCTGATTTAGACTTTCACGTACAGTGTGTCCCACGAAGCCTGTTGGAGGCCTCGCTGGCTCACCCACCATCTCCGATGCCGTGTGACGACGTAGCTGTCCCGTCAGCAGCGTGACCGAGTGGGAAACACGGCAGAGCAGCAGGTGGCAGTTCTAGCACTGCCGAATTCAGGAGAGTTACGGCTGGGTCTCTTATGAGATAAAGTTTAGGAGATCCCTTCTAAAATACAGCAGAATTACGGGATTATTTTTGACCTGGAAGAGACCTTACATTCACTTTGCCTTTGTTGTGCAAATAAGGAAATTTGTAAACATGGACAGTAGCAGATTTTATTAAGTTGAGCCACATATTGGCTGTTTTTATGCATCAGAAATGGGTACCTATCCGCAGTTGCATGTGGTTCCTACCTGATGCTTTCGGACTCTGATCCCTAACTGCCATTTAGAACTAGTTTTACCGTGATTTGGCCCGGACCCCGAGGCTGACCAGTCCCCGTGTTGTTTCTGCCGTGTTAGTACGTCGGTGAGAGCGAGCGCGCCGTCCGCCAGGTGTTCCAGCGAGCCAGGAGCTCCGCGCCCTGCGTCATCTTCTTTGACGAGGTGGACGCCCTGTGCCCTCGAAGGTCAGACCGGGAGGTAGGTATAAACGCCCTAAGCCTTTGGCGAGTTCTGACAAAGTCGTTCCCTAAAAACACCAAGATTCTTGCAGCGAAGAAACCTGGTAATTCCAAGTGAAGGCCTGGGGTGACAGTTGGATTTTCTTGGCCTCTGCGTGCATTTTTGTCCCTACATGATTTTGCTTGCACTGGTCTGATTCCCGCGGGTGAGCGGTTGGGAACGGGGAGGACGTGGCTTCAAAGAGCCCCGCCTCGTGACCGGGACTCTCTTCAGGCAGATGGTTCTGGAGACGGGAGAAAGTGTAATTTAAGATCCCCTCGAAACAGGGCTGGGCTTTAAGACTCAGCCCTGCTCCTCGTCCACCCCAGACTCCCTCTGCATCCCCGGGCCGAGTCACCGTTGGTAGGGATTTCGGTCCGGCGAGCGCCTGGAAGCGCAGCTGTCGCGGGGACGCTTGTCTCAGAGTGCCCAGCGGAGCGGAGCCTCCTGCAGGCAACAGACGGCCTTCCGGAAGCAGGTAGTGGAGACTATCCGATAAGGACATTCAGGGCAAGACGACTAAGCAGGTGATTTTATGTCTTTTGTGACTTATCTTCGGATAGTTGTTCTGTTCATGCCCGTAAGGTTGTAAAAACAGTTATTAAATGCCTCATTTCGCTCATGATCTCCAGAAGCCTTCCGGAGGCACAAGAACAAAACTTGACTAATGTCCGAGTGATTCATGTCATAGCGAGATTGTTTCCTCATCCAGGAGTCCCAGAAAATCCTTCCACAGTCTTGTCTCTGATGGTGACGTCAGTGGCCAGGGCAGAGGTCTTTCGAGGGTCGCACTGCCCGCGGTGACGTTCTAAACCCCATGTGGGATGCAGAGCAAAGCACCGCCCTTCATGTCCTGCTGGTTGGGGCGTGGTCCGCTCTGGGTCTGACGCCTTTTTATCTCCTCTGTGCCTCTGCATAAGCCCTTCTTTTGTCAGCAGCCCCTTTCATGGGTTTGCAGCCGTCTGTCATCGCCTGGGAATCTAATTTGCAGGGGTTCACCGAGGCGCGACCACTCCGCCGCCCGCCTCGGAGAGGTCTGTGCCCGGGAACCTCGCTCCTGACGTCTGACTTCTCTCGCTCTCTCCTGGGTGTGTACAAACACACGTTTCCATATTCTAGTACGTGTGTTCTGCTTTTTCGACAGGTTCACATGAGGGGGATTCTGAAAATATGTTAAATTTGAACGTATTCTTCTTTTATTATACAAGTTATACATGAACACGTATAATTTTCTTGTGAGAAAATTCAAATAAATACAAGCGTTAAGCGATCGAGAATCTTTCTTCCCATTTTTCTCCCTGTTACTCTCCTTGCAGGTTACTGCTGCCAACCCTTTCATGTGTGGTATTTGTCATTCTGAAACTTTCTCTGTAAACTTAAAAACATGTATGACTTAGACTCGTTTTTTTATATAAATGTGGTCATTCATCTTGATGGTTTTCCCATGTACTTAATAACTTAATTTTTTAACGATTGCATAAATATTCCAGTCTGGAAACTAGTATTTCTTAAATCACACTGTTTCCAGTTGTTTCTCTGACAAACGGAACTGAAGTAACATTATCGTTGCATATTTCTGTGCACGTGAGAGAGTTTCAGAAGTGGGATCTCAGCATAGATGTGTATGTATTATGTTCTGAAAGCTAACACTGAATCATCCTTCACAAAAACTACCAGTTACGCGTGCCCGCCAACAGCGTGTGAAAAGAACCATCTCCTGTGCCTTTGTCAGCAGCGGTAACACCCATCTTACAATTATTGTCAGTTTTATTGGCAAAACATGATACTAAATCTTAGTATTCATGTCCACGATTGTCAGTAAGTTTCTTTGTCTTTAGTGAATGTGTATTTCATCTTCTATAATTTGCCCGATGAGATACGTTGACCCTTTTGCTCTTAAAATCTTTTTCTGATTTATGGGAGCTTTCGCGTGCTCCAGAAATGAGTCCGTTGTCCAGTTATGTGTGTTGGTGCTATCTTTCCCAGTCTTTTCACTTACCTTTAATTACCTTTAATTTGTTTATTACATACAATGTTATAATTTTAATACAGTAAAGCGTGTCGTCCTGTTCCTGCACTGATTCTGAGGGTTTCGTTGTTACCCCATGCTGCTGTACTGTTTTGAGTCTGCATGATAATTATCTTCATCCTCTGATTTGTTGGTGTCGCGTCTCCCAGGGGTGGTGACGTGCACCAGCTACTTTCTGGAGAAATCCGCCTATAAACTCATGACCACCTCTGCCTGTGGACTTTTTGTTGAAAAGGGCAGTCATGACAGACGCGCACACAGAGACACAGACCCATGGACACACAGACACATTGACACACACACAGACACACACACAGACGCATGCACAGACACCCCACTTCTCTCGTCTCCTCCATTGTGCATTTAGAACATTTCCGTGTCCGAGCGAGTTACCCCTCTGTCCACCACCTCCCTGGACCTTTCTCTTGCATGTTGCCCCGGGGTAGCTCTGCTTTGTGCTGTGGGCTCCATGCCCCAGCCCAGGGATCTGGAGCGTCTCACATCCTAGGGGATCCCTTTGCGCTGAGTCTACACGTGACCCGCGGGAAATCCGTTGGGGCCAGCAGGTCTTTGAATAACTTGGAGGCAGGAGACTCGGGACAGCCAGGCTTGCCCATGTCTAGCCGAGAGGCCGGGACAGGTGGCCTCTCTGAGCCTCAGCTTCCTCCTTCTGGAACGGGGATAACAGGACTCGGGGGAGTCCCCGAAGAGAACATGTTTTGCACACAGCACCTCTTAGAAAACGGTTACTGTTACCTCTTGATGAGAGCTTTCATTCAAGTTAGCAAATACGCCGTTTTGTATGGGAAAACATGGTGATGTGTTTTTCTTTTTACTGGGAACTGATGGAGCTGTATTTATTTATTTTTAGACGGGAGCAAGTGTCCGGGTGGTGAATCAGCTACTTACCGAGATGGACGGTCTGGAAGCTCGGCAGCAGGTTTTCATTCTGGCGGCCACCAATCGGCCAGGTGAGGAGACCGTTCTCGAAACGTGCAGCAGATGAAAACCATGGGACTTGCCTACAGCCCAGTAACAGAAGATTAAGTTTAGGAAATCGCTTTTTGGCTCATCAGTTGAAATAAAACCTTAGGAAGCTTCCTTGTAAGCTAGAGTAAAAAACGTAGTATTACTGCCGAGATTTCGTGAGGTTTTCCTCTGTGCTGGTGCTCAGAAGGTCGTCTGGTCAGCGAGAACTCAGAATGTACGCGCGTGACCGTACGAGTATCACCAGAATTTATGCCCTATGGTTTCTCTCAAGCTCACAAGAGAAGGAACCAGACTCCTTTCACTGTATCTGAAGGTGGAGGATGGATTTTCGAGGATTTATACCAGCGTCATGTCCCCGTACTGCATTAAACTTGTCCTTAAAGTTGTTTGTAAGCTTCGGGGCCGCGAGGGGTTTAGAAAAGCCTCCACGTTTCAGACGTGCTTCAGGTGCCGTCACTGTGGGTCCCGAGTTCTCTTGCTGTTGTTCAGTCCTCGGCCATCCACGTGAGCCTCTGGCTGCCGTAGCGGCCCCTGCGTCGATCCGGGCGCAACCGTGTCGGCTGGCTGTCGGGCCCATGAGATTGTGCTTGCAGGTCTCGTGAGTGCCTTTGGAAGGCGAAACCTTCATGAATTACACGCCACTTCATTTTCAGACGAAAAACTGACCGACGTTAAGGTTTATACTTTGATGAGAGTCAGGCGCTGTCTCTGGAGTCCGATGGCGGGGGTTTGAGTCCGGGCTGTGGCTTCGTCTCTCGCCGTGCCGTTCCCGCCCCAGGCGGTCTGACTGCCGCGGAGGGACTGTGGTTCAGCTCCGTCACCGACCACACGGAGCTGGCAGATCCTGCGAGTCCCCAGGTCCCCCGCCCCCCACGCCCGCTTGAGTGGTGTCTCTGGGACACCCGCGCTTCTGACCAGCTGCCGTGGAACAGCGAATGGAATGCGGGAAGGCGCCATACACCTGGCCCTTACACAGCCGGGTTTGAGCGACGCGGGTCCCCTTGTACACCGATTGTTCTCGATGAGCACTGTGAAGTCCCGTAAACACAGTTTCTCTTCCTAACGATTTGCTTAATATTCTCTCTGCTTTATGATAAGAATTCGGCACATCATACAGAGAGCACTCAAAATATGTGCTGACTGACTTGATGTTATCGGCATGGCCTCCAGTCAGCAGTAGCTACTAGTAGGTTTTTGGCGAATCGAAGGTTACACGCAGACTTTGGAGGCGGGGGTGAAGGGGGAGTCAGCGCCCCTAACCCTGTGTTGTTCGAGGGTCAGAAGTTGCAGGTTGTTGTAAAGGGAAACATCGGGCCCTGTCCGGGGGCAGCACAGAGCCTTGGCCCCGGGGCACAGCCCCCTCCTGGCCCCAGTGTGCTCAGCCGGGAAGCTCTCCTGAGCTTTGCTTCCAGAGAGTTTCTGTGCGGCTTTTACTGTACAGTCACGGTAGACTGCACTCGCTCTCCACCGCTGCCCCTTCTCCGCAGAGGTCTGGCTCCGGATTCCAGCCCTCTAATTACGGGGCTGGTCTTTCTGCTACCCGGCCCACCCTGGCTTTATCTTAGGGCCGATCTTGGGTCCTCTCATTAGCCTAACGCAGACTCCCAGCCCTCAGGAGAGCCCGGGGAGCTGTCGAAGCTTGCCGACAGGGAGGAGGAGCACAGGTGGTGGTCACACATCAGCCCCGGCGCGCCTGCCTTCCTCGCACTCACCACCATCTCTCGCCTGGGAGATGAGAGCAATACCTACTTGGCGGGACCGTCGCACAGGTTCTGTGACGCCCACAGCCTGTGCCCCGGAGGGCATGGCAAGGAGCTGCTCGGTGACTTTCGTCATTGCCAAGAGCACTTTGGGCGACCGCGTGGGAGGGCTCATGAGGTCACACGCTTGCAGCAGTCCTGGAAGAAACCTGGAAACTCTCTCAGATTTGCACAGAATCACAGCCTACCCTTTCTAGTAGATAGATTTCCAGAAGACACTCTCGTCTGCAGTAACCCACTCTCTTCAGCGGCTCTCGCAGTTTTCGTGCTTGGTCACTGTCAACACTGCAGCTTGATCTGTAGCCTAGGGAGTAGCAGGTCCTCGGCGCCCCCGGGTTTTCCTCAAATCCTCTCCTTCCGAACGGCGCCAGAGCATTTCCTTTCCTCTGAACTCTGGACAGTTCTCTGAATTCTTAGTTGTAAAACCCAGGACCGACTAGAGTCGTCTGTGCTGAGTTTAGCCAGTGGTAAGAATGACAGGAAGGCCGTGCCTGTGTTTTGTCCCCTCCAGCGTCCCTGACATTGTCTTTCTCGCTTTGCCCCGCCTCCGTCCTCTATCCCCACAGCAGATCCCACTGCCTTGCCGCCTACAGAAATCCAGAAGTAGCTGTTCTAGATCTTTCACCTGTTTGCCTGCATCAGTTCTGTCCCCTCGTGTGCTGTCCTGTGACAGCGTTTGATTGTTTACGACTTGCTTTCGCCCCAGCTTTCAGAAATCTCTTCCTGCCTGATGACTTTTGCCACACGACAAAATACTATAATACTGACTGGCTTAAAATTACTGTTCTTGCTTTGTCCACAATTTTGTGGGTCAGGGATTCAGGAGCGGCTTGTCCGGGAGGTTTCTCTGCGATCCACATGCCATCAGCTGACTTGGCCGGCCCAGAGGGCTCCCTTCCCTGGTCGTGCTCTGGAATCTCTGTCTCCCCTCCTCTGCTCATTGTCCTCTTTCCGGGCCTCTATGTGGCTTCCCCTGGGGGTTCTGCGTCCACATTCTCAAGTGACCACTGGGTTCTAAGAGACGAGGGTGGAAGCCGCCATGCGTCCTGAAGGCACGGCCGGGGGCGGTGACAGGGAGACTCAGATCCAGCAGCGGAGGGGGAACGTGAACAACCAGGGTCACTTGAACTCTACAGACATACGTTTCTGTCTCATTCTGTTTCATCGAGCACATCGTATCTCCCCCTTTCCGTCTAGTGCTGAAGATCCATCAATCAGTGTCCTGTTCTTTAATTTCTCAGCAGATTCACTCTTTCGTTCATCAGATATTTCTTAGGTTTTTACTATATGCCTGGCCCTATTAAGCTTGGGGAATTCAAAGACGAGCAATTCAGAAAAGTTGTATATATCCTGATCTGAAGCTGGGGCACCTGGAGTAAATGACAGACAACCAGGGTCAGAGGGTAGAGGATGACGGGTAGTTGGAGGGAGAATGCTAATTTAGATATGGCCCCGGAAGGCTTCTTCCGAAGTGGTCTGTGAACGCGGGTAGCCGGGGCGCAGGGGGGCGAGAGCGCCTGGCCCCGGGGGTCCCAGACAGACCACGTTTGGCTGCTTACCACTCACACAACCAAAGGCAGAGGGGCGGATGGTGGTGCAACAGGAAAGGAGTTCATTTGAGTGAGGCCAGCACTGGGAAGACAGTGGACTAGCATCTAAGACGTCTCCAAAGTGCTGCAGACATTCCAGGTTTGCATGAGACAGGTGTGGGACAAAGGTCGGTGGGGGGGTGCTGGCGGGCAGTGGAGGTCTGGCCGATCATTGTCTTGGGGTCAGTCCTGGGCGGGGTCGCCCTGGGGGCAGGGTAGTCCTTATTGCTTGAGGGGGTAGTTTCGGATCCCACCGGGAGATGCTCTGCCTGCTGGCTTTTTTGCCTGAGTTAAGAGATAAGCTGGAAAGAAGAGCTAATTGCTTAGAAGGTAGACTGAGGTCCAAATGGGGGCAGCCGAAGTCTCCTTTCGCACGGACCCGAAGGACCCCACGGACCCCACGGACCCGAAGGACGGGAAGGATGAGGCGTGCAGAGTCTGGGCAGATAGCTCTCCAGGTAGAGGGCGGGCAGTCAGTGTGAGGCCGGGTCGGCGTGTGGGCCATGTTGGAGAACCTGCCCGAAGGCAGGGTGCCTGCAGTGAGACGAGCGGGCCTGGAGGAGAGTGCGGGGCCTGGGAGGCCACGGAAGGTGCTCGTGCGCTCTGCCAAGATGGGGAGCCTCGGGGGTTTGAGTGAGGAAGTGGTACCATCTCGTTTTCTTTCCTAGTTCTGTTTTTATAAACTATGTGACTACTCTTGGTTTTTTTATTTTGTATTTGGAAACAATTATAAATTCACAGGAAATTATGAAAAGAGTACACAGGGGTTCCATGGATGCAGTTTATCTTGTTAGGTTTTATGTAACTGTAGCAGCGTGCGCCAGGTCAAAACCGGGAAACAGACATTTGTATAACGTGTGTGTGTGTGTGTGTGTCTGTGCAGTAGATTCCCATAGAGACCACAGCGGTCAGGATGGGAACTATGCCATCAGCACCGAGATCCCCCTCGCACTGCCCTGAATGGTAATTAGCCCACCTCTGTCCTCCATCCGCAACTCCACCCCACCGCCAACCTGCTCTCTTACCTACACGTGTCACTTCAAGAGTTTTCTATAAAAGGGATCGTACGAAATGTGGCCTCTGCGGTTGGCTGTGCGCACCTCGCATAATGCCCTTGAGATGAGTTCAGGTTCTTGCGTGGCTCAGCAGTCTGCTCCTGTTTAGTGCTGAGTCGAATGGGAGGGGCACCGTTGGTTTGACCTTTCTCTTCCAGGGTGACGTTATGGTTGTTTCCACTCTTTGTAACACGTACCATGAACCCCTGTGTGAATAGGTCCTTGCGTGGACCTAAGGTTTGATCTGGAACAAATGTCTAGGAGCACAGTGGCTGGATCATATGGGAAGTATATGTTCAGTTTTTAATTTTTTTATTTTTATTTATTTTTAAGATTTTTTTATTTTTTTGACAGAGAGCGAGCACAAGCAGGGGGAGCAGCAGGCCAAGGGAGAGGGAGAAGCAGGCTCCCCGCCAAGCAGAGTGCTAGATGCGGGGCTCGATCCCAGAATACTGGGATCATGACCTGAGCCAAAGGCAGATGCTTAACGACTAAGCCAACCAGGCGCCCCAGTGTTCAGTTTTTTAAAGGGCTTGTCAACCCTTTTTCCAGAGTGGCTGTACCATGTGACATCTCTGTCAGTAATGGCGTGAGAGATCCAGTTGGTTTGCTTCCTTCCAGTATTTTGTGTTGTTACTATATTTTATTCTAAGGGATGTATAGTGATATCTCATCACAGTTGTATTTGTATTTCTCTATTGGCTCATCAGCCATTAGAACAGCCTTCCATGTGTTTACTTACCATCCTATATCTTCTTTATTGAAGTATCTCTTGTATCTTATGCCCATTTTCTAAAATTGGATTGCATTTTCTTTTAAGATTTTATTTTTAAGTAATCGCTACACCCAGCATGGGTCTCAAACTCACAACCCTGAGATCAAGAGTCCTACGTTCTGACTGAGCCAGCCAGACGCTCCTGCACAGTATTTTTTTTTCCTTACTCTTGAGTCTTAAGAATTCTTTGTATATTCTAGATATGAGTCCTTGTCAGATATGTGATTTATCAATATTTTATCTCATTCTGCAGCTTTTCATCCTCTTAACTGAAGAGACTCCATGTATTTTTTTTTTTTAAGATTTTATTTATTGGGGCGCCTGGGTAGCTCAGTGGGTTAAAGCCTCTGCCTTCGGCTCAGGTCATGATCTCAGGGTCCTGGGATCGAGCCCCACATCAGGCTCGCTGCTCAGCAGGGAGCCTGCTTCCCCCTCTCTCTGCCTGCCTCTCTGCCTACTTGTGATATCTCTCTCTCTCTGTCAAGTAAATAAATAAAATCTTTAAAAAAAAAAAAAAAAGATTTTATTTTTTAAGTGATCTCTGCACCCAGAGTGGGGCTGGAACTCACAACCTGGAGACTGAGAGTCGCGCATTTTACGGACCCAGCAGCCAAGGGTGCCTTACGTGACTCACTCACTGTTTGTTTGTCTCGTGTGTGTGTGCTTAGCACTTGATGAGTCTTAACCTCCTGGACTGGACTTTGAAATTTCTTTTCTCCTAGTTTCCATTTCTGTCTTAATTTGTCCCCTACTTTTTGAGCTGCTGGTTTTTAGAAAGTAAGTGAAAGATTGCTGTGTCACCCTTCCACTTGTGGTTGCCCCGCGGACCGGCCACAGCTCTCCTGTGTTGTGTGCTCCGCCAGCATCCACAGCCTGCCCCGGACATACGCTGCTTCCCCTGCTGACCCCACAGAGTACAGCCAGACCACAGACGTCCCGACTCACCTCCCTTCTTCCATACCGGCTCCGAGGGACTGTCGTTCCCACTTCATCCCCCGTCTGTCCGGTTAGAAACGCGGCTGCCAGGCACGCAGATGCATGAGACCTGAAGAGCCACGCCGGCTTGTGACTCGTTCTCCCGCTCGGCAGGCGTCTGTGTCCTACCGTAGCCGCACACGATCCGGAAAGTTTCTGCTCTCAGTGTACAGCTCAGGTGGAGAAAGAAACAGGTGCGTTATGATGGATAAGCTTCTGGACAAGAATGCAGTCTGCAGTTTTACATTTGAGAGAAAGCTTCTAGTTGAGGGTCCCCATCTGCTGTAAGCCCTTAGTAACTGTCGGGTGATGGGGGATGGCTTACACAGAAGAGATTCACTTCTTCTCGTAGGACATTCAGCCGCTTCGAGTTCTGAGTAAACTGCCGTTTTCCCTTACCTAGCCAGCCTTGGGCCACGGCAGTGCCTTGGGGCCGTAGTCAAACCTGTGTCTTGCCCTTTGTCACAGTACTTCCCTTTTAAAGATAACTTAGGCCCCGGCCTCACTTCTGCTGGGTCACAGGAACCTGATACATGAGAGAACCCAGGAAGTATTTGTTTAGCGAATCGTAAGAAGAGGCCTAATTCTCTTTCATGAAGGCTGATCGATCTTGTAATAATTTTCACTTAACACATTACTGATGGTCTCATTAGTCTGAGGATGGAGCCAATTTGTAAGAAAATCCGTTTTAGGTACAAGATTCAGTCGGGTTGAGTGTATTTATAGACTCCTGCAGCCCTCCCAACGGTCTGATTTTAGAACATCTCCATCACCCTAAAAAGCAGTCTGTCATTGGCCATCACTCGCCATGCTCCCCCACCTCCAGCGCTTCTGCCTCTGTAGGCATCCCTGTCCTGGCTCGCTTACCTGACAGGGCTCTCGCGTCCGCCTGCCTTCACGCAGCATCCCGTGTTCAGGGCTCATCCGTGTTGTAGAACATAGCTAGCACGTAGCAATACTTTGTCCCTCTTGCCGGATGATGGTCCCTTGTGTGGATATACGACATTTGATTCATTCACCAGTCGATGGACATTTAGGTTGTTTCCACTTGGGGGCTTGTGATAACACTGCTGTGAACATCGGCTACAAGTTTTTGTGTGGACGTATATTATAATTTCTGTGGGGTAGATATCCAGGAGTGGGATTGCTGGGCCACGAGGTGACCATGTTTACCATTTCAAGAAACAGACAGACTTTTCCCCAGTATTTTACATTCCTGCCAGCAGTTGTAACAAAGCAGTGTGTGGGGCTTACGATTTCTCTACATCCTCGCCAACACTTGTGTCTTTCTTTCTGAGTATAGCCATTCTAGTGGCTGTGAGGTAGTATTTCACTGTAGTGTATCTTCGTTTCACTTGGGTTCATGCTTTGTCATGGAGTGGTAAGACTTACTTATTCTAGATAGGGGTCTACAACCAGATACGTGATTTGCATATGTTTTCTCCCAGTGTATGGGTTGTCTTTTCATTTTAAATTTTGGTGAAGTCCAATTTATCAGTTTTTTTTAATCACATGCACTTTTGTTGTCATGTCGTATCTTTAAAAAATCATTGCCTAGCACAAGGTCACGAGCAGGGGGAGTTGCAGGCGGAAGAAGAAGCAGACTCCCCACTGAGCAGGGAGCCCGATGTGGGTGAGACTCGATCCCAGGACCCCAAGATCATGACCTGAGCCAAAGGCAGATGCTTCACTGACTAAGCCACCTAGGCACCCCATAAGAATGTTTGCTAATCATAATTGGGATTATTGCATCAGGCTCTACTTTTAAGCATGCAGATCTAGCTTTAAGATCCACTTGTATATTTAAGTTAAAACATGTTTTACCACGTGATACTGGCATAAACGTAGATTTACGGATCATTGAAACATGGTAGGATCTAAAAATATTGCTCCACATATTTGAATAATTGAGTTCTTATGAAACATAAAGACCATGCAAGGGTGCCTGGGTGTGTCAGTTGTTTAAGTGTCCAATTCTTGGTTTCAGCTCAGGTCATGATCTCGGGGTCGTGAGATTGAGTCTCACGTCCGGCTTTGCAGTCAGCGTTGGGTCTGCTTGTCCCTCTCCCCCCACCCCCATGAGCACCATGTACCTGCTCTTCTCTCTCTCAAAAAAATAAATAAAAATCTTAAAACACACAAAGGCCACACAATGGACAAAGGTCAGCCTTTTCAACAAAGTGCTGGAACAATCAGATATCCATATGCAAGGCGTGCCTGGGTGGCTTAGTCAGTTAGCGTCTGCCTTCGGCTCAGGTCATGATTCCAGGGTCCTGGGATCACGCCCTGCGTGGGGGGGGTGGGGGGGGTCCCGCTCAGGGGGGAGTCTGCTTCTCCCTCTGCCCCTGACTCCACTTGTGCACTCTCTGTCTCTCAAATAAGTAAATAAAATCTTTAAAAAAGAAAAGATATCCATATGCGAGAAAAATCACCTTTAATCCACACACTCTTACCACATGCAAAAATTAACTCAAAATGAATCAAAGATCAGTGAAAACTCACAGCCATAAAACTCCTGGAAGCAAACAGAGGAGAAATGTTTCCTACTGTGGATTACACGAAGATTGCTTAGATGTGACCCCAAAAGCACAATCTTTTAGAGCAAAAAGATAAATTGAACTGCTCTTCACAAGATGCCGAGTGAACACAAGGACAAAACCACACAGACAGGGAGAAAATACTTCCAGATTTATATCCGGAACAGGACCGAGGGTGTCAGGAAAGAGCAGCGGGGAAAGGCCACAGTGAGGTCCTCGGTAATTTTTTAAACTGCAGAGGTTTCCTGAGACCCGAGTGTGTGGGGTCCTTCGCCCTGGAGGGTAAGAGGGCGCCCAGGCCTGTGGGATGGCGCGCCATCGTCGTGTTGCAGGTGTTAGGCAATCAACTTTCCTTTTCTCCCTTACTTCCAAGTAGCATATCCTAGCACCTCAAGAGAAAGTCCAGTAATGTGCTGAACATCGAAAGATCACTAAATTAAGTATTTAGCTTCCCCTAGGTAACTGAAGAACAAAATTAACAGAATCAGAATTTCAGCTAGAAAGAACTCTACCCCCTTATGGAAGAATAAATTAAATGGTTAAATCTGAGTGTGTTCATTAGAAAACACAAGACCCGTTATTTATAGGTGCACTTGGGCATGAACAATGGTCTTATTGTGGGCTATGGGAAGCCTCTCTGGAATGGTTGAGGGCCTCTTCGTGGAGGAATCAGGAACGTTCCTAACGAACTTCAGCGTCAGGCAGAGTTTGGGGCTTGCTCTTTGCTCCTGGTACCAAGAGTCTGGTGAGCACAAACAAGGACAAGAATTTCTTCTGGGGGACTCAGGGAAGGCTTCCTGGAGGAGGCATTGTTTGAGAATCCCACCTTGTATAAGTGAGGAAGAAAGTATTTCAGAGAAAAGAACCACTGAGAGCAAAGAGAAGAAGGCTTGAGGCTTCTAGGTTGTTTAGGGAATGGCGAGAGGTCTGGTTAGTGGGGTGTGGGAGTCAGGGAGAATGTGAGGAGAGAGGAAACTAGGATGGGAGTGATCAGGTCCTTGAGGGCCTTCCTCCTGTGGTGAGAGATGTGGGCTTGGTTCTGCCACAGGGAGCACCAGGTGAGCGTTGGCTGGTGTTTTAGGAAGATAACCCTGGGGGCATTGCAAGGGGTCCCAGAGAGGGGAAGTTCAGAGACCAGGCAGTTAGAGGATGTGACATTCAGCCCCTGAGGACAGGGTAGTGGGAGGCCCCTCCCCGCTGGAACTGGGAGAAGTTATCACGGTCGGAGGGAGGAGAGAAACCTGGAATTGCAGGCTCACCTGGCCTGGCAGTCTTCATCTGAGCCAGAGAACCCTGCGGCTCGCGGGCTTGGGCAGGAACGTGGGCTGGATTTTTCCGAAGGATATACTTTCATGAGGAGGAACTTTTAATTTTAATGAAGTCTAATTTATCGATTTTTTCTTTAAACAAAGTCCTCTTCCCGCATCTCATGTTTATTGTATTTTTTAAAAGAGTCTGTTTTATTTATTGAAGACTTGACCCTCCCTTCTTCTCTAGACATCATTGACCCTGCGATCCTGCGCCCCGGACGCCTGGACAAAACGCTGTTTGTGGGTTTGCCACCCCCTGCAGACCGTCTGGCCATCCTAAAAACCATTACAAAAGTGAGTAAAGGAAATGGCGTGGTTTTGTGTGTTTCTCTCCTTTTAGATACAGACAAGTATCTGTACCTTTAAATATCTATTCAGCCTGTGTCTCCCAAAGAAAAGGTGAATGATTTAGATAATTAAAGAGACTGTCCATTCTTTTTTATTTGCTTAAAATAAAAGGGATATTTAGAGTTAAACGCTTGACTGATATATTTGAGATTTTACTCTAATCACACTTTTTTGTTCTTTTGAATCTTTGATTGTTACTTGAGAGAAATTGCCCTTAGAGGAATTTGAAATGGAATAGAAACTTTTGGAGCTGAGAAGTAAATAGATACAGTTATGAATATCCAGGGAAACGGAGTCCCAATCACAGTGTTGAGTCTGTCCTCCATGTTTGTATGTGCCAACTTTTTTTTTTTTTTTTAAGATTTTATTTGAGAGAGAGAGTGTGTGTGAGTGGGGGGAGAGAATCTCAGGTTGACTCTGCACTGAGCACAGAGCCTGACGGGGGGCTCAGTCCCACAACCCTGAGATCATGACCTGAGCTGAAACCAAGAATCGGGCGCTCAACCAACGGCACCACTCAGGCGCCCCCCGCCCTTTATTTTAAGTAAACTACAGCTAACATAAGCCTCAAACTAATGACCCTAAGATGAAGGGTCAACACTCTACTGACTGAGCCATCCAGGCACCCCTGGTACCCACCAACTTTATGATGCCTGTATAGTACTCATGTTGCTATTTTTAGAAAAATAATAAACAATACAGACAAAATACGAAGAAGAAAGCAAATCACCCTAAATCGTACAGCTGCAAAAATGATTGCATTGACATTTATTTTTTATCTTTTTTTTTTTTTTTTTAAGATTTTACTTATTTGACAGAGAGACAGAGATCACAAGCAGGCAGAGAGGCAGGCAGAGAGAGAGAGGGAAGCAGGCTCCCCGCTGAGCAGGGAGCCCGATGTGGGGCTCGATCCCAGGACCCTGGGATCATGACCTGAGCCTAAGGCAGAGGCTTAACGCCTGAGCTAGCCAGGCGCCCCATGCATTGACATTTAGTGCAGACATCATTCCAGACGTCCTTACTCAGCGTGGGTAGTGGGTGGTTCAGAGAAGGAGGCCCACAGACTTAAATACATTATTTAAGTAAAGTTAACTTTTTAAAATTTATTTTTCTTAAATATTTTTTATTTATATATTTGACAGAGAGAGAGATAATGAGAGAGGAAACATAAGCAGGGGGAGTGGGAGAGGGAGAAGCAGGCTCCCTACTGAGCAGGGAGCCTCATGCGGGGCTTGATCCCAGGACCCAGGATCATGACTTGAGCCCAAGGCAGACACTTAACCAACTGAGTGAGCCACCCAGGTGCCCCAACTTTTTTTATTTAAAAAAAGTCAAAGCTGGGGTGCCTGGGTGGCTCAGTGGGTTTCTACCTTTGGCTCAGGTCATGATCTCAGGGTCCAGGGATCAAGCCCCGCATCGGGCTCTCTGCTCGGCGGGGAGCCTGCTTCCCCCTCTCACTCTCTGCCTGCCTCTCTGCCTACTTGTGATCTCTCTCTGTCAAAAAAAAAAAAAAAAAGTAAAAACTAAAGCAATTATCAAACCTCCAGTAAATGTTTCTCTCCATAAGTGATGTTATTTCCTAAAATAGCACCCTGAGGGTTAATAATGTAAAAAGATCAGGAAAACCAGTAAGCAGCGGAACCACTCTTGTTTCTGTTTTTGTTTCAAGATTTATTTATTTTTTGTTTGAGAGGGAGTAGGGGTGAGGGCGCAGAGGGAGAGGGAGATAGTCTTAAACAGATTCCACGCTGAGTGGGACTCAATCTCACAACCCTGAGATCACGAGCTGAGCTAAAACCAAGAGTGGGACAAGACAGTTCGTGCCTTTATTTGGTTGCCGCTAGTAAACGTTAACCCTCCACGTGTGTAGTATCCTCTTTCTGTAACGGCAGAGGGAGATTCTGGGCCGTCATTACCTAAAACTGCACAGAGCAGTGTCTGTGTCTGCTGCTACTTCCCGAAGGAGGGGGCGCGAGGGGGACCAGCCTTGTGGGTGGAGGCCCCAGTGAGAACAGTCTGGAAGACTGCCTGGAGGAAGTGAAGCCAGAGGCTGTGAAGGGAGGCGCGCCGGACGCGAGCCTGGGTCAGGGGCGCGGCAAAGAGGACACGTGTGAGAACCAGGTCTGGTGTGAATGAACAGGACCCTGGACTGACTGCAGAGTTGAGGGGCAAACACAGAGGAGGAGAACCTCTCTGCTCGGGCCACTGAGTGGATGAGGGTCTGGGAAGGAGGAGGTTCTGGTGCTCGGTCGGTATTCCGGTGCGAGTTGGCTGGAGCCCGGGAGCTCAGGAGAGCCCTGGGGCCGCCACCAGCACGGGAGCCGGTCGGAGACATGAAGACACGTGGCTTCGGCGCCACCAGCACGGGAGCCGGTCAGCGACCTGAAGACACGTGGCTCCGGCGCCACCAGCACGGGAGCCGGTCAGCGACCTGAAGACACGTGGCTTCGGCGCCACCAGCACGGGAGCCGGTCGGAGACATGAAGACACGTGGCTCCGGCGCAGAGCCACAGCCACGTAGCCCTGCTGTCGTGTGCATCCTCGCGTCGCTGTGGCCAGCGGGCTCAGTGACGAGTGCACACGGCGTTTCCGTCCCTGCCCTGGGCTCCGGCCCGGAGCCATTACTGAGGCGGGTTGCTTTGGTTAAAGCGTGTGTGTGCAAACACAGACGCACAAGCACGTGCATGCTCCTCATTTGTTTCCGTGAGCTCCTGTGGTCCTGATTGCACTCTTGCCCCCGGGGGAGCACTAATTCCAGGCACGGACCGCAGGAGGCGTGCCCGGCGGAGCTGCGGGCGCTCGGGGCCGCACGCGTTGGCCCACAGAGACGACCCAGCGCTGTTTCCCTCGTGTCCTCTGTGGGCTGCTCGGCACCGTGGGACAGCCTGGCACGTCCTTCAGCTGGCATCCCCGTGCTGTTGGCCGCAGTTATCAGCCCTCAACCTCAGGGGAAAGCACCCCACCTCAAGGGCAAAGTTATCAAGAAAATAAGGCACCAGAACGCTGCGCATGGGAAGGATCTCAGTCAGCAAGCACGAGCTGACCGGTGTGCCCCTGACTGTGCGGGCTCGCTGAGGACGGGATGCCCTCGGACACAGGCCTCCCCTCCGAGGAGCGCGCCTCCTAGACCAGACAGCGATACGCGCGCTTACACGGCGACACACGCCCGCTCATTCCCGCGGCGCCGAGGGCAGTAGAGGGGCTGAGCCGCCCAGCACTGAGCCGACCACGCTGTGGTCGGACCAACTGCGCAGGGAGAGCTGTGGGCACTCAGCTCCGTGGGGTCAGCGGTCCCCCCCCGCCCCTCCTCCTGGGATGTTCTGATCACAGGTCTGTGTTGACAGTTAGAGCCAGAGCGGGCGGAGGACAGGGCAGAACCTCCGATTGCCGGGAGAGTCCGCAGTCAGACCGCCTGCCTGAACACGCCCTCTGCAAATCTGCCCGAACGGAGGAAAAGCGGCATTTCCAATGTTTACCTTTTCAGTGCTGAAGTTTGCTGGATTTTTACTCCAATTCCCCAGATTGTTATATATACAGTTTCCTCTTCTCTTATTGATACATGAAATAGTAGGGGGAGATGACAGTAAAATTCTCTCATCTTGGTTCGAGAAGTCTGAAAACACTCTTAGGTCAAATCAACTTCTCAGTTTTTTTTTGGAGTCTGTCTCTTGAGAGAAAATTAGCAATAACAAATTACTTATTTGGTATTTTTGGTAATGATGTGATAGAAAGATGCTTATCACCAAAAGCCCCTTGGACAAAGGGAATTTTTTTAAACTTCTATTTCTCCCTTAATAAATGTAATTAAAATGTCTGCCAAGTGCTTTGAGATAATATATAGTCTTTAAAATAGCAGCAAAAATCCCACTAAAAGACCCAAAATTCCCCATTTTTTTTTACAGTGTGTCCCAGTAGACTAAAACATATATTAAAATCTCATCTAGAAATGTTATCTGTTAAATTTTCATGAGCCAACAATATCAGATATAACAGTAATGTTTATGAAGCTCATAACAGTGTTCCAGGGATATTGAAATGTTCAGCTGTTGTTTCCATTTTAGTGACGAGCAGGATACACAGGGGTACATTTCCATGTATTTGTTCAGAGACTGGCAAGAAATTCCAAACTAACAATTACCACGTTATCGTGGTAAGATGATGTTAATTTTCCTTGCTCTATTTTTTTACAATGAACTATGTAAGTAAATATCATTCTGATTCCAGAGTCTATTATATGACAAAGGATAGGTTTCTGTGATTAAATAGAGATGTAATCACTGAAATAAAAGTTATAGGCGTGCCTGGGGGGCTCAGTGGGTTGAGCGTCTAACTCCTGTTGCAGCTGAGGTTGTGATCTCAGGGTCGTGAGATTGAGCCCCACATCACGCTCTGCGCTCAGCAGGGAGTCTGCTTGGGATTCTCTCCCTCTTCCTTTCCCTCTGCCTGCCCCCAGTGCTCGCTCACTCACTCTTTCTCTCAAATACATAAATAAATCTTTTTTTTAACAATTTTTTTAAAAGATTTTATTTATTTATTTGACAGAGAGAGAGATCACAAGTAGACAGAGAGGCAGGCAGAGAGAGGGGGGGGAAGCAGGCTCCCCGCTGAGCAGAGAGCCCGATGCAGGGCTCGATCCGAGGACCCTGAGATCATGACCTGAGCCGAAGGCAGAGGCTTAACCCACTGAGCCCCCCAGGCGCCCATAAATAAATCTTTTAAAAAATAAAAAAGAAGGGCGCCTGGGGGGCTCAGTCAGTGGGTTAAGCATCTACCTTCGGCTCAGGTCATGATCCCGAGGTGTTGGGATCGAGTCCCGCATCGGGCTCCCTGCTCAGTGGGGCACGTGCTTCTCCCTCTTCCTCTGCCCCTGCCCCTGCCTCATGCACGCACATGCTCGATCTCTCTCATAAATAAACCTTGAAAATAAATAAAAAGAAAAAAGAAAAGTAATGGTACAACATGAAATACTTTTGTTCCCATGTTCTATAACATCTGATGCTTAATCAGAATTTTAGGAATAATAGTGTAAATGGGTTCTAACTTCCTTTTTCTTAATCGCGATAAAATATGTTTAACTTAAACTTACCATTTAGCCGTCTTTTTCATTGAGGTGTAATTAACATAGTGTAATACTAGATTCTGGCGCACACTACAGTGATTCAGCATTTCCGTGTGATACCCGGTGCTCATCACGACAGGTGCACTCTTCAATTCCCATCTGTTACGTCACCCATTCCCCTACCCACCCACCCCCTCTGGTGACCATCAGTGTGTTCTCTAGAGTTAAGAGTTTGTTTCTTGGTTTGCCTCTCTCTCTCTTTCTTTTTTTCCCTTTTGTTTATTTGTTTTCTTTCTTAAATTCCATATATGAATGAAATAGTATGGTATTTGTCTTTCTGTGACGGATTTATTTCGCTTACCATTATACTCTCTAGCTGTATCCATGTCGTTTCAAATGACAAGATTTCATTCTTTTTTATGGCTGAGTAGTATTTCATTGTGTATATATACCACATCATCTTTATCCATTCCTTACTTGGACAGCTGGGCTGCTGCCATATCGTAGCTATTTTAGTAGATAATGCTGCTGTTAACATCAGGGTGCACGTATCCCTTTGAATTAGTGTTTTTGTGTTCTTTAGGTAAATACCCACTACTGCAATTGCTGGATCGTAGGGTACTTTTTTGTTCTTGTTTTTGTGTATTTTTTTTTAAGATTTTCTTTATTTGAGAGAGAGAGTGAGAGAGAGCATGAGAGGGGAGAAGGTCAGAGGGAGAAGCAAACTCCCTATGGAGCTGGGAGCCCGACTTGGGACTCGATCCTGGCACTCCGGGATCATGACCTGAGCCGAAGGCAGTCGCTTAACCAACTGAGCCACCCAGGCGCCCTTGTAGGGTAGTTTTATTTGTAATTTTTTGAGAACCTTTCCTGCTGTTTTCCAGAGTGGCTGTACCAGTTTGCATTCCTACCAACAGTGCACGAGGCTTCCCCTTTCTCCATGTCCTCCCCAACACCTGTTGTGTCCTGTGTTGTTGATTCGAGCCATTCTGACAGGTGTGAGGTGGTATCTCACTGTGGTTTTGATTTGCATTTCCCTGGTGATCAGTGATGTTGAGCATCTTTTTATATGTCTGTTGGCCGTCTCTCTTATCTTCTTTGGAGAAATGTCTGTTCAGGTCTTCTGCCCACTTTAATAGGATTATTAGGGGTTTTTTGGTGTTGAGTTGTATAAAGTTCTTTATATATTATGTATTTTGACATATCAGATATGTCATTTGCAATTACTTCCCATTCAGTAGGTTATCTTGTCATTTCGTTGAGGTTCCTTTGCTATACAGATGCAGGAATGTAATTTCACTTGGCTCTCCCTTGCCTGAGGAGACAGATCTAGAAATGTTTCTACGGCCAGTGTCAGAAACATTACTGCCTATATTTTAACCATTGTAAAGTGTATAGTTCTTTGCCATTGGTACTTTCACATTGTTTTTGTTAAACAACACAATTGAACTGAGTAATTTAAAGATCAAATTGGCATAATTCTTCGACTCATGAATCTTCAGCATCCCATCCAGCAGGTAGAAAGGAGCTCCGAAGAGCTGTAGGAAAAGAAAGGTTTTTTTAAGGCAGAAAGGAGGTGGGACAAGGAAGTGTATTAGGAAGGACTATGTCGTTTCACACCAAGTCACGTCCCTAAGGGGTCGGAAGGGTCTGCTGCGGGGGGGGGGGGGGGGGGATTGTCTCACTAGTTTGGACCTGCTAGTCAGAGGAGTCCCTCGCTGATGGAGACCCGCGGCTGAAGGTCCCCTCCCTGTGTCAGGAGGTCCCCTCGCTGGTGAGGACCTGGGACTGAAGGTCCCCTTCCTGTGTCAGGGTCCTCTCGCTGGTGGGGACCTGGGTTTGAATGTCCTCCCCTTGTTCAGGGGCCCTCCCCGCTGGTACACACCAGGAGTTCCAGACCCAGGGGCTGAAGGTCACGTGACCTTCTGGGAGAGGCTGAACCTGTAGTTGAGCTGGGTGTTAAGTCTCGGTTTGCTGACTGACTGCGACTTGACACAACTGATTCCGTTCGTGGCCTTGTCTCTTTTTTAACAATTCTCCCACTTTTGATCCGACCTTCAGCCTACCTGAGGATGTGGTCAAAATGTACGGCCCTGATGCCCCTCCCCGCATGGTCCCCACGGGTCTCAGGGTTTGCTGATGCTCCGGGGTAAGCACAGGTCGTGACTTCAGGCTCACAGCTGCTGAGTGGGTCACTGTCTTAGTCCCGTGTCTGAGTCTCCGTTCCTGGGCAGCTCGTGGGCTGGGTGCTCGGCGGCCGTGAACGTGCATCTGAAGCTTTAGAGGGCACACGGCGTGCTAGGGAGCCAGCTCTGGTTACGACGAGCAGGAGCGTTCCCAGTGTCTGGGTGCGCTTCGGAGCCACGGTCCCCAAGACCCACGCCGACCAGAATCAAGTCAGAGAAAGACCCTGTTGAAGTGCATCTGAAGTGGCCTGTTCGGTGACTTATATGTCGCCGAGTTTCAGCTTCCCCAGAGGTGTGCAGCACGCGGTGTTGGCCACAGCGCGGACCCCTCCTCTTTTAGCTAAAATATAGTCAAGGGCGATGCTACGGTCAGAAACAAGTTTGGCCAGAGTCTAAGGGGTTTGTTGGATAGCCCTGCTACAGGAGCAGATTCGGTAATATTTTTAAGAGTTAAGGAGAGGTTCCTGATCTTAGCTGCACTTACATCTATTCCTACCCATTTCAGGGAAGCTGGGACCTGCCAGAGGGAGGAAAGTTTGAATCACGAGGGCCTTCTGCTGCAGCCATGGAGTCCAATGAAATTTAAGGGTCTGTAGACCACATGGACGGTTTTATTCAGGTTATGCCTGCCGTGTTTGTCTTTCTTGGTGTAGAGCCTGGACGCGAGGCTCCCCGGATCTGAGGCTTGTTAACCAGAGACAGGAGAATGGACCCAGGGCGCAGAGAGTCAGGCACAATGGAGAGGGGCTGGATTCGTTCACGAGAAACCGAGGCACAAGTATCGCGGCAAGCCCAACAGTGCATTGGACGTTGGATGACCCGCCCCGCCCCCTCTTACTAATGGCCTGGGAGGTATAGATGATGACGCTACCTTTCTAGGCCAACACCAGGGCGGAGGAAAAAGAAGAAGGGGTTTTGTGATTGAAGTTTGTAATTTTGTAATTGAAGTAATTGAAGTGTGAAGGTTTCCTCTGGGGACTGAGGAGGAAGCAGTCAACCTCCATGTTGCCTGCGTCTCTTCCCATCACTTTGACTTGGGGTCTCCAGCTGCGGCAGACGGATGTCAGGTGACCCCCTTCAGCTGTGTGCTGCGTATGCGGAGTCGAAACCCGCCGGCCTCGGGAGGGCCGCCTGACAGGGGCCCGTCCAGGGGGCTGGAAGGCAGTCTTTGTTCGTAGGGATTCTAATTCATGGTGGTGGGGAAACCGGAAGTGTTACTGCGGAGAGTCGTGGGCAGATGTTCGAGGGAAGCGGAATTCAGGAGGCGGTCTGGTCACAGGTCTAGTCTCAAAGCCTCAGCGGCAGTTAACAGGACTAGAATGGAATGTGGACAGAGGTGCGAATGAGTCTTTCTCTACAGTTACCTTCATTTTTGAATTTTAGGGGAATCAGGCTGTGAGAAAAGTAAATGTTTCATCTTTGTTTACAAAGGCTTTACCGAACTGCTGTAAGTCATCTATGGTCCCTCAAATCAGGACAAATAAAATATTAAAGAACCAGCAGCAATTTTGGCAAGAGTCGTAAAAACTGTGATCCTTAGTTCATTCAGTCCCGTGTTATTAATTCTTGTTCTGTTTGAATCCAAGTTTTGCCTTTAGTTCCAGAAAATCTTGCGCAATTCATTTTTATGAAGTTACCAGAAACTGTATTTGCCCGAGAGCTTTCTGTGAACCTCCTTGAAGATGACCCACTTTGGCAGGAACACTGTTGGAAAAGCATCCAACTAAAACAATAACTCTGTAAATGACAGACAACTCCAAAAAACGTCCATTATTAAAGATCAATTAGAGTCCATTATGATGGGATTGACGGGAGATTTGGTTGTTTCTGTGACAGCATTTCCAAATGACAACTGGGAAAACAATGGTAACATTATACCGGACGTACCAGATTCCAGGAGTCTCATGTGTCTGGAGAGTCACGTACCCACACGGTGCGCTGTAAACAAGGCCGGCACCCCTCCAGGCTTCCCCCCGTGACGACAGAGCAAGTAAGCCGTCGTTCAACATCTCCCTCTTCATAAGGAGAGAAAAAATCTTTGGAGATGTCATAGGGGCCCTTCAGTCAATTCCAAAATTAACTCTAAGTTCAAAAGACTTCATTTAAGATTTGAAATTGGCAAGTTTGTCAAAAATATCAAAAGTTTAAGACACTTGGTCGAGTAGGATCACAGGCCGTTGTGAAACATTTGGTTACCGTCTTAAACGTGGTGACAGGGGCGCCTGGGTGGCTCAGTGAGTTAAAGCCTCTGCCTTCGGCTCAGGTCATGATCTCAGGGTCCTGGGATCGAGCCCCACATCGGGCTCTCTGCTCAGCGGGGAGCCTGCTTCCCCCTCTCTCTCTGCCTGCCTCTCTGCCTACTTGTGATCTCTCTCTGTCAAATAAATAAATAAAATCTTCAAAACAAAAAACGTGGTGACACTTAAACACTTCTCGGGCAAATACCGAAAATTAAATGCTTATATCATTTCCTTTTTTTTTTTTTTTTTTTGAGGCGGGAGGGGCAGAGGGAGAGGGAGACAGAACCCCAGTCGGACTGTACGCTCGGCATGGAGCCTGATGCTGGACTCAGTCTCACTACCCTGGGATCAGGACCTGAGCTGAAATCAAGAGTCAGTCGCTCAACTGACTGAGCCACCCAGGCACCCCTATAATTTCTTACTTAAGAGCAGACCAGTAATCCAAGGAAGCTCGTCCTTCTGCAGATGAGAGAAAATTAAGATTTAGTTCTACCTAAGTACGGTATTGGTACTAAAGCTTTTTTAACCCTTAAATGTATTCAGTCTTACCTTGGCCCCACGTAAAATTCTTTTTCAACTCTTAAAAACCTTAATTTAAGAAGTGAGCAATTGTGGGCTGTTCGTCCTGTCCTTGGCAAATTGACAAGTACTGTTCCTGTTTTCTAGAAATGTATGTTTTCTCCCAGTAGACTTTCGGGTGACACAAAACATGTTTTCTAACAGACCCAAATATCTTTTGTTACTCTGCAAAGGAAGCCAAATGTAGATGAACCTGGTGTTAATAATGTTTCAGTATTTCATTTGAGGATGACCTAGACGGTCAATGAATTTCACCGAACTCAGCATTTAACTTAATAAAACTTACTCTACAGTGTAATATTTGTTTTGAGTGTATAGCGTAGAGACTCAGCACTTCCACACATCACCCAGAGCTCGTCATGATACATACACGTCCTTCTAGTAACCATCAGTGTGCTCTCTAGTTAAGAGTCGGTTTCGGGGCGCCTGGGTGGCTCAGTTGGTTGGGTGTCTGCTTTCGGCTTGGGTCATGATCTTGGGGTCCTGGGATAGAGTCCCGCGTCGGGCTCCCTGCTCAGCATGGAATCTGCTTCTCCCTCTGCCTCTGCTTATGCGTGCTTTCTCTCTCTCTCTCAAATAAAATCTTTAAAAAAAACAAGCCCATTTCTTTTTTTCCCCCTTTGCTCATTTGTTTCTTAAATTCCACATGTGAGTGAAATCATATGATAATTGTCTTTCTCTGACTGACTTATTTCGCTCGGCATTATACCCTCTAGCTCCATCCATGTCGTTGCAAATGGCAAGATTCCATTCTTTTCATGGCTGAGTGATATTCCATTGTGTATGCCTGCATTTATACCACCTCTTCTTTATCCATTCGTCAGTCGACGGACACTTAGGCTGCTCCCATATCTTCGCTATTGTAGATAACGCTGCTGTAAACATCAGGGTGCATGTGTCCCTTCGAATTAGTGTTTTTGTGTCTTTTGGATAAATACCCAGTAATGCGATTGCTGGGTCATAGGTTATATAGTTATATTTTTAATTTTTTGAGGAACCTCCATACTGTTTTCCAGAATGGCTGCACCAGTTTCCATTCCCACCAATAGTCCCCCTTTCTCCGCATCCTCACCAACACCTGTTTTTTCTTGTGTTACTGATTTTAGCCATTCTGACCGGTGTGAGGTGGTATCTCATTGCAGTTTTGATTTGTATTTCCCTGATGATGAGTGATGGTGAGAACCTTTTCATGTGTTGGCCATCTGGATGTCATCTTTGGAGAAAGTCTGTTCATCTGTTCTGCCCATTTTTAAATTTGATTATTTGGTTTTTGGGTGTTGAGTTGTATCAGTTCTTTGTATATTTTGGATACTAACCCTTTGTCAGATATGTCACATGCAAATATCTTTTCCATTTAGTAGTTTGCCTTTTAGTTTTGTTGATCATTTCCTTTCTCTGCAGAAGCTTTTTATTTTGATGAAGCCCCAGTAGTTTATTTTGCTTTTATTTTCCTTGCCTCTGGAGACCTATCTAGAAGAACATTGCTATGGCCAATGTCAGAGACATTGTTGCCTGTGTTCTCTTCTAGGAGTTTTATGGTTTCGGGTCTCACAATTAGGTCTTGAATCCATTTTGAGTCTTTTTTTGTGTATGCTGTAAGAAAGCGGTCTAGACTCATTCTTCTGCATGTAGCTGCCCAGTTTTCCCAGCACCATTTACTGAAGACACTGTCTTTTCCCCATCGGATGTCCTTTCCTGCTTTGTCGAAGATCAGTTGACCATGGCGTTGTGGGTCCATCTCTGGGTTCTCTCTTGTGTCGCATTGATCTCTGTGTCTGTTTTTGTGCCAGCACCACACTGTCTCAATCACTACAGCTCTGTAATTTAACATGAAGTCAGAATCGTGATGCCTCCAGCTTGGCTTTTCCAAGATTGCTTTCACTCTTTGGGGTCTTTGTGGTTCCACACAAATTTTAGGATTGTTTGTCCTAGTTCTGTGAAAAATGCTGTTGGTATTTTGATAGGGATTGCATTAAATGTGTAGAT